>PVIU01007012.1:5246-95796 GCA_004026605.1 Ondatra zibethicus | reverse complement strand
CTGAAGCCTTCTGTCACTCTCGGAGTTAATTTCTGAGAGGGTCTCACTGGAGCTCATCAGGTTGGCTAAACTTGCTGTCTTGTTGCCTGTCTCATCTCCCTAGCGCAGGGAGTATCGCACAAGGCATGGGTACTAGAGTGAATTTGTCCTGTTTGCATACTTTACCATTGAACCATTTCCTCAGCACACTTAATCTATCACTTATTACGGAGATAGGATTTCTCTGTAGCCTTGGATGTCCTGGAACTTGTTTTGTAGACTTAACTGGCCTCAAACTTAAGATATCTACCTGCCTCTCCCTCCCAAGTACTGGGATTAAAGGCATGTACCTCCACACCTGACTTGAACTTAATCTTTTTAAATCAAACTTTTAATCTTGTAATTAACACGGTTTTTCCTCTCAGTTTTGGTTTAGCCTGTTTTTCCTATGTAACCCCTGCCAGCTGTTTCAGGCTCTTCATACCTCTCCTCCCTACAAGTGGATGCTGCAGTGGTCCAAGGTCAGGATGGGAGCAGCTCAGCAAAAAAGAGGCAGAATTGATGGGATGCCTGAATTCTAGCTGTGGGGCTGAGGTGACCTCCACAGGTTTAGAAGCCCTACAGTGCCCTTAGAATAGATGGCTTTTAGGCAAAGGGCAGTTTGTCCTGCCCTGCAATACAGCAGCAAATCTAATGTCCATTTTTCTTTCCTGTCCACTGTTGTCTCCTTAAAAGAAGAGCAGAGGTCAGCTGCTGTGGTTAGCTTTGGGTGACATGCAGTGGCTTGGATGGCCTAAGAACATTTCTGAACTCCCTGCTTTTCTTGGTGTATTCCGTATTCATTGTACAGAGTGATGGGTCTCATGGTGAAGCTTCTATCCCTGTATGTCACTCACCTTGACGGAGTTCTGTTCATTTCTAATTACAGTACAAAGGGAAAAACACCTACTTGAAGAAGATTGATGGCTTTCGAGCTTATTACAAGCAGTGGCTGAAAGTGATGCCAGCAGAGGAAGCCCCCCACCCCTGGCAGGAGTTCCGGACCAAGCCTAAGGGGAACCAGGACACCACTGGGAATGTTGGTGTCCAGGGAGGCCTTGGGGACAAGTGATGGAGCATGCTGCTGCGACAAGTTCCCAGCTTTCACAGTGCTGGCGGAGCCCAAGAGCTCCTTTCCATTTGAAAGCAGAGAATCTGGTGTCGCCTTTCTAGAGGCACCACAGCATTCTACAGGCATAGGCATGAGGACAAAATACTGGGCCCAGGTTGCCCTCCCCATCACTATTGAGAAAGGTGCATACTCCTGCTCACACACTGGCTATGACACTGAGCCACGACTGTGCCCATCCCCTGCATCCCACAGCCTGCTGCTCTGAAAGAAGGAATATAGCCAAGAGGTGTAATGGTTTTATTTTTGTAGATTTCAGCGACTGCAAAGCCTTCACCTCTAAAGCCCATGTTCCCTCTGGGTCTCTTCTCTGGGCACCACGCTGAGAGGAGCTGCTCCAGAAGGGGGTGGCCCAGTAGGAAGACACCAACAAAGTCCAAAGTCCAGAGTTCAGCAGAGTCACTCTGTCAGCCAGAGCAACCCCGGCAGCCACAGTGCGTGCACTCGATGATGCGACCCTGTAACAGAAGGCAGGGACATTTGTATACACTGCTACAACCCTGCACATACCTACTGAAACGTGCTGTACAGGGTGCTGGTGGAATAGTCCCTGTCCCTAGACACTTCCATTTGGATATTTTAGCTCCTTTGGAAAAATGCAAACAGCTGCCACTAGCCAAAAGTTACATGTTTGTATGTAATTAAGGCAAGACACACCCGTCACAAAGAATCCTCTATAAACCAGTCCCTCCACCACCTTTTTTTTTTTTTCTTTGAGACAGGGTTTGTCTCTTTAGCAATCCTGGATGTCCTAGAAGTTCTTTGTAGACCAGGTTGGCCTTGAACTCAGAGATCCAGCTGTCTATGTTTAAAGGATTAAAGGTTTGTGAAACCTTTGGTAAGCCAGCCTTTTTATTTTCCTGGTGGGCCTGCTACTGCCTAGAGGGCTTAGGCCAGAGTTCTTGAGGACACTGGGACAAAAGGTATGCACTCAAGTTCCTGTGGCCAGAACAGTATTGTCCTAGGGGCATAGTGGCTGGCTGTGGGACTGGTGCAATGCTGTCTTGACCTTCTGTTCTGGAGTCCAAGAGCCCATTTTAAGCAAATAAAATCTTATGGTAAAGTTCTGCTAAATCTTTGAGACAGGTCTCATAATGGATAACCCTACATTTCACAGCTTAGTCTACAGATGTGCACTACCACATCTGGTTCTATCAGGCGCTGGAGATGGAACCAGGGCCTCCTGCATACTAGGCAGCCCTCTACCAACTGAGCAACAATCCAGAGGCTGGGACACCAAGATTCTCCTCTTGGGAAGCAGCCATCAACCACTAGCCATGGCTTGGCACATCCACACCAGAGCCCACCCTTGGCACAGAGGGCAGACAGAGCTGCCTGCTGAGCTGAGGCCACCTGCACTGAATGAAAGCTGAGCGGATGGCCTCTCTGGCCCGATGTCCGGGTATTCCATTTCAAGGGTCTGGAGACTCGAGTTCAGCCACTGCCAGGTGCCTGGCCTAGCCATGAAACCATTATTGTTGTTGTTGTTGTTATTATTATTATTATTATTTTGAAACACGATCTCAGTGCTAGCCCTTGCTAGTCTCAACCTCCCAAGTGCTGGGATTAAATGTCATGAGTCACCACTCCTTGCTTTGGAACAAAGTTCTGACAAAAGATATATAGAGACTGTCACCATGAGGCCAGCGAGAAAGGGATAGTTTGCCTAGTAGCCACACCAATGTAGCCCTTTCATCACCTCAGAGCTACTGCCTAAGAAAAGAGGCTTGGTCCAGTTATTTGACTGCAGGTGGTATTGAGACCAACCTTACATATCACTAGGAAGGATCCTGATCAGAAGGACTCACTCTTGGGAGGGATGGCAGACAGATTTCCAATGACAAAATTCCTTCCCAAAATACCCATTATGGTCAACTAAGGCAGAGCTTTAAACAGAAAATAATTCCCCGTCCAGCCACCAGGCATTACCACTTCCAGCTTGCTTTTCGGAACCCGGCAAATGCAGTTTGTCCCAAAGTTGGTGTCCCTGGTCTGAATGCAGCGTAGGCAGCATAAATTCTCATAGCCCTGCTTTTTCCACTTGGCAATTAGGTTTTTGTCTGCATAGCCTTCTTTAATGCAGTATTCATAGAGCTCTGTCAGAAAGGTAGGGAAAAGGCATCAGAACATGGCACAACAAACCTGCCTTCATCCTAGACTAAAAAGGAAAATTAAGCTGGGTATGGTGGCCTAAGCCTTCGATTCCAGCACTTGGGAGGCAGAGACAGGAAGATTTCTCTGAGTTTGAGGCCAGCATGGTCTACAAATCAAGTTCCAGGAGAGTTATGATGACAGAGGCCCTGCCTCAAAATCAAACAGAAAAAAACCCCATTTAAGTGTGGGGTCTTTAATCCCAGAATTTGACAGAGGTAGGTAGAGCATTGTTAGTTTGAGGTCAGTATGGTCTATGTAAGCTCCAGGCCAGCCAGGGCTACACTGGTGTAACCTTGTTTCAAAAAAGAAAACACACAAATTTCTTCATCAGTAACCTGATGCTTGCTGGGTTTGCATTGTTTTCAGTTTTGATTTTGGAGTCAGGATCTCACACAACAGTCAAGGCTTGCCTGGAGTCCCAACAGTTTTCCTGCTTCTGCTTTCCAAGTGCTGAAACTATAGGTCTCAGCACTCAGGTTTCTCACCTGTTTTGAGATAGGGTTTCTCTGTGCAGCCCCTCATTGCCCTACAACTTGCTATGTATATCTAGCTAGCCTTGAATTCAGACAACCACATGCTTCTGCCTCCCAAACTGCTGGGATTAAAGGTGTGTGCCCCCAGGCCTGGTGACAGCCAGCTTTTTATGAACCACTATATATATATCTCAAAACTATTCAAACACAAAAGGTCAGCAAGATGGCTCAGAGGCCAAGAATGCATTCCATATAGGCCTAATGACCTGAGTTCAATCCCCCAGACATCATATGGCAAAAGGAGAGAACAAATTCCTGAAGTTTGTCCCACATCCTCCACACTGAAGCCTTGGAATGCACTTGCCTACACATGTTTATGAACAGAGTAACAGTAGCTTTTAAAGGCCAAGGTATTTAGCCAGTCACATTTACCTCTACTAATGGCTTTCCGCTTATAAAACAGGTCAAATATATATCGTGTTTTCTGGTGATGGATTCTGAAAATGGGCCACAGAGATTCCACTTTTCTCTTTCCCTCGTGGGGTTCAGTTTCAGCTGGAGACAAAAAAGAATGTATATATTTTAGGAGTCAGTCGGTCTGCAAAGCACGCAGCATATTTGCCTCCTTAACTATAGCTATGATTATTTTATAACTGTGGGGATAGTAATGGAAACAACGAACAATGTCAAGAGTGGACAAAACTGGAATCTTCAAGCCCCTCTAGCAGAATGCAGAATGGGGTAGGAAATGTCTAGAGTTACCGTGCATTTAGGAACACACTGAAGCAAGCTAAGAACAGACTCTTTTTCACCCACTCTAATTTCCTTTACTTTCACAGAGTTGTGTCAAGAAATCTCTTGACCCATACATAGCAAGCTTGACTACAAGTCTGAGTACTGAACAGAAACTGGACAACCTGTTGTGAAAAGAGAAAGCAAAGTTAACAGTAGCTTAGTAATTATTGTTATAGGTATACCCTCACAATAGCAATGATCAGATCAGCTGTAAACAGGTAGTTCAAAGATTGTTTTAAATAGCAATTCGAAGGGGTCTGGAAAGATGGCTCAGTGGTTAAGCGCACTGGCTGCTTTTGCAGAGAACCCAGGTTCAATTCCCAGCGCGTAGGTGGCAGCTTATGTTGTAACTCCAGTTCCAGGGATCCAACGTCCCTCTTTCAGCCTTTGCAAACACTATGCACAAACATGTTACACACGAAGCATAACATGTATGTATGTGTACATATATATATATCTATATATATGAGCAATAGCAATTCAGGGTGCTGAAGGGAATGCTCAGTGAGTAAGTATGCTTGCTCCCAAACTACTATGAGCCCGATCCCTGGAATCCTCAGGGTGGAGAGAACTGACTCCAGTAAGTTGTCCTCTAACCTCTCCCCATGCTTTGTAGTACATGTTTGTAAAAACACCACTCTCACGCCACACAAATAACAAGCAAGTAGTCATTCAGTAAGATGTCTTTTATTTATCTTGCCAGACTTAGAATCACCTAAGGGGGCCTCATTTGAGTAATGAGCTGGATCAAGTTGCTCTGAGATAGAAGATCTACTCTGAGTAGAGGCACCATTCTCGGTGTGTGTGTGTGTGTCCTGAACTGTCTAAGAGTGAAGAAAGCTAGTTGAACTTCTGTGTGAGCAAGCACCGTGTGTGCATTTTAAGTTTCTTAGATCATTTATATATGAGCGTTTGGCCTACATGTATGTATGTACCCAGTGCCCATAGATGTCAGAAGAGGTGCTGGATCCCCTGGAAATGGAGCTGTAAACAGATGTGAGCAGACATGTGGGTGTTGGGAAATGAACCTGGGTCCTCAGCAAGAGCAGCATGTGCTTAATCACTGAACTATTTCTCCAGCCCTGTTCTCTGCTCTTTGACTATGGGTGTGTGTTGTTTTAGTTCCAGTCTTGACATCCTCTCAATGATAGACTAATCTGGAATTGTAAACCAAATAAACCCTTTCCTTCCCGAAGTTGCTTTTGGTCAGGGTGTTTTTATCACAGTAACAGCAACCAAACTAGGACAAGCTGTGCCCACCAAAGGCTAGCATATACTGGGGCTTCAGATAAAATGTCCAGAGACAAGCCAACTGCCAGGATTCCACAGTGGGGTTGTGGTGCAGAAATTGTTACATGGTGCAAGGACCCAGGGATAAAGATTTTCAAAGACCCAGGCCAATACAAGAAATCTTAAAAGTGGGGGGGGGGATAAAAATGCTTCATAATGGGGGCTGTTCCCAGCAACCACATCAGCGTAGGTACAACTACCTGTAACACCAGCTTTAGGGGATCTGACAGTCTCTTCTGGCCTCCTGTACTCCATGCATATGCTCCCCTCTCCCCCAATGTAAAATAAATCTTTAAAGAGAAAGAAAGAAAGAAAGAAAGAAAGAAAGAAAGAAAGAAAGAAAGAAAGAAAGAAAGGAAGGAAGGAAGGAAGAAAGAAAGCGAGCAAGCTGGGCATTATGGTATACCTTTAATTTCTGTGCTAGGGAGGCACAGGCAGACAGCTCTCCGTGAGCTTGGGGCCAGCCTGATCTACACAGATACAGGATGGCTAGAGCTATGTATAAAAACCATGTCAAAAGTAATGAAAAAACATTTATACAGTGAGACCCTGTCTCCAACACAACGCTTAAAGTGAAAAAGACACCTGATCTTTCTTTTAGAAATACGCACGTTAATAATCACATTTCAGAACTTTCGAGCATTCTGAGCTGATAAGCAAACAAAACTTGACCAGTTGGCAGTGAGCCTCTTCTCACAGTTGTCCGTCTATCGTTGGAGGCACCTGAGCCTCCTACATCCAACCTACCCAGTTAGGAGCTGCACCACTCACCTTCTCTCATCTTTTGATCTAATTCATCCAGTGTTGGTTCGATCAATTCCCAGCCATCTGGAGGAGCTTTCCGGCTTCTTTTGACTTTGGGCATTTTCCAGCAAGATTTGTAAAGATCTAGAAGAAAGTCAAGAGCTTTCTGAGTCTCAGACTGCCAGAGGCCTTTGGCAGCCATTCATTTACTCAAAGCAGCAAAAGCAGTTAAGTAGCTCCATGAAGGGACGGACTCCTATCCAGACTGCTTGAGTTCACACTGCAGCTCTGTCTCCTTTTCATGTCTGTGAAGCCCAGGAAGTGTAATGTATGTTATGTTGATAAGTCATGTGTATGTGTTTTCTGAGCGCCTCTAGAAGTTGGCTCTCCACCCCCTATTTCAGAGCCAAGCACATGTATCTCAGTATCCTCCCCAGTCCTTTATCTGGGCATGGGCTGCCCCCCCCCAAAAGCCCCCTAACTCTACATAGAGAGGAATGAGAACAGCAAAACAGACCAAGAGTGAAAACACCATGGCCTTGGAATCTGTTGGAAGGTACTCTATTTCCAACAGTTAGTATTGTTTTTCTCACCATATAAAAGTGTTTACAGTAGAAATGAGAACCTGCAACTTCAGCCATGGGGCCTTCAGCTGACTGCCTCAATTTCCCCAGTCAGTTTCTGCTGGATGTTGTGAGCATCAGCTCTAATGACATTATGTCAACATTTTTTTTTTTTTTTTTTTGCTTGGAATCTCATCTGATGGACTCTATGGCCAGAACTCTACTGGGCACTCATTCCAGCTAGATGCCTTAAAGCAGCTTCCCCAGAAGATATCGGCTAGACACTTTGCCATCTACTTCCTCCCCTTTCTCTCTAGCTATTTATTTTGTTACTTTGGCTTGCATCCAAAACCAAAAGTATCCCACAGTAGATTATTCTTCAGAAGGCCCTAGACAGCTACGTAGCCTTTAGATGTGAATGGTTGTACACACTTATAGGGTGGAGGCAGAAAAATCAGGAGGCGTTCAAGGCTAGCTTTGGATATATGGTGAGTTTGAGGCCAATCTCGCAATCTGGACGTGAGAATAGGTCTCAAAAGAAAAAAGTTTTCACTTTCTCACCTGTAAAAATAAGTATAATAAGATATACCTTATGGGATCATTATTAAAATAGATTACAAGTCAATTACAATGAAAACCTGTAAGTGAAGGATCTAAGGGGTGGCAGTTTAAAAGGGGATAACATAGCTATAAAAAGTACAATACCTTCGATCTCTTTCCTATGAGAATATATAAAAATCCCTCCCTGGTCTTTGCAGTTACAAGCCTGTGTTCTTGACCTGATTCACCAATATTTTGTGACTTTGGGAAGATCACTTTTCTTCTTTGGTCCTCTGTCTCATCTGTAAAATGAGCACAGAGAGCATCAGATTACACATAATAAACAACGGCCAAATAAAATTATAATCGAAAAATTGCTTTTCCTTTTTTTTTTTTTTTTTTTGTGTGTGTGTGTGTTCAAGACAGGGTTTCACTGTGTGGCCCTGGCTGTCCAGGAATGTAGACCAGGCCTGCCTTAAATTCAGAGATCCACAGGCCTCTGCCTCTTGGGATTAAAGGCATGAGCCACCAAGCCTTTAATCGCCTAAAAGGCAAAAAGCATCCTTTCAAATTGCATTAAGCTTTCTGGCTGGCAAAGAGAATCCTGGCCATTTATCACCTCTCTTCCAAGTGTATTCCCTCCCATCCACTGTACGGTGAGTGAGCTTTACAATCACCACCACCACCCCACACAGACCTCTCCTTAACAGTTTTACAAATGAATTCAAAGTAAGGTGGACTCTGGGTCACACAGCCGAGAACTGGCAGAGTCTGACTGGAGGCTCCAGACTTCCCCATCAGTGGTCTATGCACCGGTTCTCCCAGAACTAAAGTTAAGAGGTATGGATGGAGTCTGAGTCCTTCCCAGGGCGGGCAGTCTCACCACAGAATCACTTTCTTCCTACCCAGGAGAATTCAATCGGGGAGACTGTCGGGTCAGGAGAAAGGTAAAACGAGAAGGTGAACGTATCAGGAGGAAACAGTTGTTGGGCGGTGTACAGTATACGGGAGAAAAGGTGAACGAGAGGGAAGTTATCGACGAAGCAGTGGGGGAATTACAGAGACCAGCATCTGAGAAACAGGCGGCATTAGAAAACGGTCCGGGAAGGGAAAACGATGGGGGGGGACCACTGAGAAAGAAAGCGCCTCAAATCCACCATACCCTGTGCAGAACGATAAAGACATCAATTTATCAGGGACTCCAGCCTCTGCCGCTTACCGCTTACGCAGCTCAGACCTCCTTGGCTGTAACCGTTGCCAAAGACACAGCACTCGAGAGCAGAGGAAAGAAACACTCACCGGAAGACCAAGCACCTACGGCCGCCGCTTCTTTATTGACGACTTCCGCCCCGGTGTGAAACTCTACGGAATAAGCCCCTCGCGGGACCCCGCCCACCTCGCGCGGAGATGATTGCGTCATCTTAGGTGTCCAAACACTGCCTTTGTAGAATTTCGGAAGTCCTACGGCCCTTTTCTTTTCACTTTCTGTGGGAGTGGCCGGCACAGCTACGCGTCTCCCCGGACCGGGAGCCCGGGGAGCGCGGTTGCCAGGCAGCACGCGGTCGGGCCAGAAAATCAGGCTACTCGCAAGACATTCCGGCCTCGGTAAGGTCCCCGTTCCTCGCAGCGGCGGCGGCTGCGTGCGGGGAGGCACTGCCCCGGGCGGAAGAAGTCGATCCCAAGGCATTTCCGGTTCCGGTGTCAGTTCGAGGCGCCGCCGCCGCTGCAGCAGCCGGAGCCGAGATGCCCAAAGGAGGTGAGGGAGTGGGCGCGCGTGGTTCGCGTGACTTCGCTAGGGGCTGCCGTGGGTGGCCTGCCACTGTCCCCCCAGCCCGCGGACCTCTTGGAGATCCGCGCCGAAGGAGGCCATTCCCGCCGCCTCACAGCCAAGCGTGGGCCTCGACGCTCAATTGTCCTGCCTGGGAAACAGGATCGCGATGGTCTAGAGCCTAGTCATCGGGGATTTTAAGGAAATTCGCGGGCGTTAGATCCTCGCCCCCGAGGAAAACGGGACCCAGAAGTCGGTCCTCGGAGCCTGGCGCGCGTCTGGAATTGTCCTCCCACTTGGCTGGCCGGAGACTGAGTCACCGTGTCCAGCGCTGGTGCGGAGCCTGTCCGCCGCGAGCAGAAAGTGTGGGTTCTGTCGGGCTCCAACTCGATCCCGCCTGCCTCATAATAAGACCTTGACTTAATGGTGTGGATTCTGGCCCACCTCGCTTTGACTCTCCTTGCACGGTAGCCATTAGGGATGCATCTCTGAGCCAGTCGCCTAACTTTCTTTGTGTCTCGGTTTTGTCGTCTCCAAAAGGGCAGACATTGGTTATATCTCTACCTCTTGTTCCGTTTCGAGGCGTAAACTAGGTGGCCCCCGTACTGAGTCTAGTGCCCCGTGGCCCCTAAATGCCCGGGCAAGCCCCGAAAAGACAGTTTTCCCTTTTAGAATCGGGGGTTTGAATACCAGATATATCACATCCTAATTCTGTAGCCTCAAACAAGATTTTAACCTCTTCTAGCTCGTTTTCTTGACCTGAACTACGCGGGTGTGAACTGAGTTGGGGACGGGAGTTGCACGACGGTAGAAGAGATTGCACTAAGGACCTGGCTAGCTCTTGGCACCGAACAGATGTTCTGTTAGTGTTGGGAGCTCATGTGTTAAGCCAGTTAATTCAGCCAGCCTACAGGCACATCTGCCTGGAGCTTTTTCAAGACTAAATTGCTTCCTGTCAATATGCAGACTTTGGGCTTTACAGAGCCAAGTGCGGCTAAACCTAGTTCTCCGATTTATCCTGTGTCTGGAAGAACACTGTCTTTTGTTCCTCGGTCTCATCTGTGAGAGGCAAAGGAACTTTTCCAGCTCCAGAACTCTGACTCCGAGGTTGGGGATTACAGTTTCTCAGTCCTAAATATGAAATACTGCCTAATGCATTTAGTCTTTTGATTTGTGAAAAGCCTTGCAGGCAGACAAGGCTTGGGTTAATATGATAAAACTATAAAAAATATTTTTTAAAAAAATTCCTCAGGAGGAAGAGACAATTTTTTTTTCTTCATACTGTGAATTTTTAGAGCCTTGAAAGAGCCTCTGTAAACCAAGCTAAGGTCACTATCCCATAGAGAAGTGTAGGGAATAAGGGCCTGTAATGACCCGTTTTGAGTTGTTACCGCTGCCTGGAATATTAAGAAGGCAAGAAGGGGTGTTGTTTGGGCTTTTTTTTTCCCCTGTTTGTTTGTTTAGTTTGGTTTTGTTGGGGTTTTTTTGGGGGGGGGGTTGACACAAGGTTTCTCTGTAGCTTTGGAGCCTGTCCTTTGGAGCTCTTTGCAGACCAGATTTGCCTTGAACTCACAGAGATCCACCTGCCTCTGCCTCCTGGGTGCTGAGATTAAAGGCGTGCGCCACCACCCAGCTGATTTGAATGGCAAGCTTGGTATCTCACAATAGGCCTTACATGATCACACCTAGATACCCTTGGGAACTCAGGTAGTCATTAAAAATGGGTGGTGTGGGCTGTTGCAGCCCAATTACAGCTCTGCAGCTGCTGTCTAGGAAATCGGTGTCTCTGCAGTGTTCTCTAGAGCTTGGAGTGGTTCTGCCTGACTAATTACAGATTCTCTACTCACAGCAAGGGGCTTTTGGGAATCCAGAGAGGTCATGTTGCCCAGGAGTTGCCACCCAGCTATAAGATGAGCTTTATCAGGAACTGGGCTAGTGTTCTCCTAGAGCATCAGAGTTAACTTAACCTCTTAGATGAATTGTCACTGATAGTCCTAGTCAGTGTGAGACTGCTGTTGTTGGATCTATATTCAACATTAATTATGCCAGTTTAATTTTTCTTTGTGTGAGTGAGGCGTTTTTGTCTGCATGTATGTAAATGCACCATGTGAGTACAGTGCCCAGAGAGAGGACATTGGAACACAATGAAACTGGAGCTACAGATGATTTTGAGCTGCCATGTGGGTGCTGGAAACCAAACAGGAGTGTCTTGCAGCTAGTGCTCCTAACTGCTGAGCCATCTCCAGCCCCATTTGCTAGTTTAATTCTGAACAGAGAATTTCTGCTGGTATATTTTGGGCTTTTTTTTTTTTTTGAGACGGTTTCTCTGTAGCTTTGGACCTGTTCTGACACTCTTTCTGTAGGCCAGGCTGGCCTTAAACTAACAGAGATTCACCTGCCACTGGCTCCCAAGTGCTGGGATTAAAGGTGTGTGCCACCATCACCTGGCTATTTTGGGCTTTTATCCTGTAAATATTCTCTTCATATCACCAAGATAAACGTGGAAATATTTATTCTTCTGCTGCCATTGGTGATAGTTCACTTACGGCACCAGTGGTACCTTGCGTTTTTCTACCAAGCAGGGTATTAGAACAGATTAGCAGACATTTTGTGTCTTATCCGATGCCACTCACAATTACAGCTGCTTTCTTTTTCTTTTTTTTTTTAAATTTGTTTTTTTGAGACATGGTTTCTCTATGTAACAGCCTTGGCTGCTCTAGAACTCAGTGCAGGGATTAAAGGCATGTGCCACCATGCCTGACCCTGCTGCTTTTTGAATGGTAACCAGTTTATTTTCATGGCAGCCTTTATGGGGAAAAAAAAAAAACCGAACACGAGGCTTTAGGAAAGTGTATGCCTGCCCAGAGAACCATACATCTAGGAAGTGATAAAGCTAGATTGGTACCCAGAGATTTAGGCTTCAGAATTCTTCCTCTTTTGCACTTTGCTTGACAGTAAGTAAGTCTCCTTCCCTGTGGTAGAAAACCAGCAATGGCTTTTGTACTGTACCTTTGTTCTAAGGATTAGCTGAGCTGTGACAGAGTGATATTAACGTAAAAAGCTTTGTAATGCCAGAAAAGGCATACATGTTTTATGCTTCCCTACTTGCTCCTGAGGGCACTGTTTGGATTTTGTTTGTGACAAGGTCTCTCACTATGTGCCCTGCCTGGCCCGCAACTCCATATGTAGACCAGGCTAGCCTAGAACTCGAGAGGTCTGTCTATATCTTCCCTGCCTCTGCAGTCTGGACTTCAAGGACTAAAGGTGTATGCCACTATATCCAGCCATATTTGGATTTTAAGAAAACAGGATTAAGTCAGACTCCTTACTTTCCTTACCTCAGGTCTTGTTAGGAACCTACATCTGGCGATTTGTGCATCAGGTGTCATAAGCTGCTACTTTTGTTTTTTGGGAACACTGTACTTGGTGGGGGTAGGTGAGGTTCCCTTTGCCCCAAGCATACAGCCTTCTGGGAGGGTCGGTGCAAAAATGGCAGCCTACTCTCTCACCTTCCTGAACTTCTGATCTTTGTGCAGGTAGAAAGGGAGGCCACAAAGGCCGGGTGAGACAGTATACAAGCCCTGAGGAGATCGATGCCCAGCTGCAGGCTGAGAAGCAGAAGGCCAACGTGAGTACATGTCTGATCCAGTGGGCCTGCGTGGTGCCTTGCTTCTGGCTACTGGGGCGGACAGGAGAGGACTGTCCTCAGGAAACGTCACCACATGGGGTGGGAAGGGCAGCAGATGGCAGTGTGATTGGACCAATAAGAAGGGACTTTGCGTCCACTTTGTAGCAGTTGCCTTAGTGGCCTCCACTCTTGGTCCTATGTGCCTGTCTTGTAGGGGCTTTCCCTCTACCTGCCACTGTCCATCTACAGCTCTGATTTCCTGTAACCTCCTCTGGATCCTGGAACCACATAGGGAGGGCCGCCTTCCCACACCCTCAGTATTGCTCTTGACTTTGTCTAGCATCACTGCTACTGTGACTCTTACTAGTGTTGCCTGTCCTCTTCCAGTCCAAGCTGAACTAGTAGTTCCCTTTCCTGTGGGCCCAGGATACCCTGTCCAGTCCACTATTATTTGCATCTCCTGTAATACTGAATACCTACACCTTGATTAAGGGCCTAAGGGTACAGACAGCCCCCTCTCCTACCCCCAACCCTGAGAAAGAGAGGAGCCATATCTAGTTGGGGAATCTGGTAGGGCTTTGTGGAGTTGCTGGCATTTGCATGGGACCTTGGAGAATGTATGGGTAGGTGTTAAAGAGAGGATGGACATAAGGTTTTTATTGGGGCTTTTTAATTTGGTTTTGGGGACAAAACCACTATGTGGCCCAGGCTGGCTTTGTACTCTCTTGGCAGTCTTTCTGCCTTATTGCTGTGTGCTGAGATTACAGGCATTAGTCATAATGTCAGCTCTTCCAGGTGATTTGGAGGGGAGTGTCGAGACAGAAAGAGTAGAAGCAGTTAGCCTGCCAAGATGGGGTCTTGGGCATTGGGTGCTAAAGGGAGTTTGTGGGCAGGTGTGACCGTGGGAGCATGAAACGAGGAAAACATGACCAGGAAAGTCACTTGGGCAGCTGCATGCAGCAGGTACCAACTGAGCAGGCACACAGTTTTCAGCTCCACATCTGGATCTTTCTCACCTTGTGAGATCAGCTGCTCCCTGAACTGACCAAGGTGGCTATGAAGAGAATCAGGGTCTTTTGTGGCTGTATCAGAGGCTTTGCTGGACTAAAGGACTGGTCTCTGGTCCATGATGCTGAGTTACTGGGGTCACAGAGTTAGGGCCCTTGTCATACTTGGCCTGAGCCTTCCAAGGATTTAATGTGAAGGTCCGCAGTCAGGGGGTAGTCATGGGTGTTACATTCTCGGGGGTCTGTTTTGCATTTTTGATTCTGCAGGTTGTCCATTTCTGAAACAGGAAGAAGATGAACAAGAAGAAGGTGGAGATGGGGCTTCAGGTGACCCCAAAAAAGAGAAGAAGTCTCTAGATTCAGATGAGAGTGAAGATGAAGATGATGACTACCAGGTGAGTCTGGAGACTGCAGGCCACACCCATTCTATGGGCAGGTGAGACACAGTCTCACATAACCTAGGCCAGTTATGAACTCCTGACGATTCTTTCACTGCCTCCCGAAGTGCTTGGTTTATGAGCATGTATCACCATGCCCAGTTTGTTTGGTTTTTAATTGGAGGGACATACATACGTACCATGCTGGCATAGGAAGTCAGAGACCAGCTGTGGAGTCAGCTCCCCTTCCACTTTGATGTGAGTTCCAGGGATCAAAGTCAGGTTGTCAGGCTTGCAGGGCAAGTTCTTTACCTGCCTATCTATCCCTGGCCCTCTTGTTTTTGTTTTGCTTTGAGTCAGGGTCTCATGTATCCTGACTTGGCCTCAAACTTGCTATATAACCTTAACCTATCCTGTCTCTGCTGCCTGTGTGTTGAAGTGATGTGACATCTACAAATTTTGAGGACACATTGATTACCAAAAGCTCTTGATGATGATTTTTGATGGGGTGGAGTTTGAGACAGGGTTTCTGTTTTTTGTAGCCTGTCCTAGAACTCACTCTAGAGCAGGCTGGCCTTGAACTCACAGAGATCCGTGTGCTCCGCCACCACCCAGCTCAAAAGCTCTTGTTTTTGGTTTGGTTTGGTTTTGGGTTGTTTTTCTTTTTTCTTTTTTCTTTTTTTTTTTTTTTTTGGTTTTGGTTTTGTGCTGTTTTTGTTTTTTTGAGACAGGGTTTCTCTGAAACTAGCTCTTGAACTCACTGAGATCTACCTGCCTTAGCTTCCTGAGTGCTAGGATTAAAGGTGTATGCCACAACCACCTGGCTAAAAGCTCTTGTTCTTAAAGACTCATAATCTAATCGGAACATGTAGTAAAAATAAAGTAAATGAACGGTGCAAATTCAAACTGTGAGAAATCCTATGAATCGGTGTGAAAGAGGATACTTGAACTGGCATTGTGATAGTAAGGCAGTTTATGACAAGCCAGGTTAAAACAAGCAAACAGACAAACAACAGATGCTAGGCAGAGCAGTTGACAATCAGACTAGTAAGTGGAAAGGCCCTGCGATGAGAATAAGCTCTGTATGTTTGAAGAGCAGAAACTGGGGAGCTGTGAGTTAGTGGTCAAGGGCATCTCTATAGTTACAGAAGGATATTGGCTTTACTGCATAGGGACTGGGCGGGGACAGTTGTGGATGTCTTGAAAGTAGGAGAGCAATAACCAGGTTTGCTTTTTATGTTTTAAAATTTATTTATGGTGAGGAGGGTCATCATGAGTGTACAAGCATGCTGTAGTGTATGTGTGGTCAGACAAATTGCAGAAATCATGGGTCCTGGTGATCAAACATTAAGCTTTGCAGCAGCCACCATCCAGCCCTATCATCATCCCAAGGTTTACTTGGTTGGTTGAGACAGGATTTCTCTGTGTCACCCTTGCTGTCCTGGAACTTGCTCTGTAGACCAGGCTGGCCTGGAACTCAGATCTGCCTGAGATTAAAGGTGTATGTCACCACCACCTCCCAGCTTAAGGTTTACTTTTTTTTTTTTAAAGATTTATTTATTTATTGTGTATACAGTATTCTGCATACATGCATGCCTGCAGGCCAGAAGAAGGTACCAGATCTCATTACAGATGGTTGTGAGCCACCATGTGGTTGCTGGGAATTGAACTCAGGACCTTTAGACGAGCAAGCAGTGCTCTTAACCACTGAGCCATTTCTCCAGCCCTTGGGTTTACTTTTTATTTATTTATTTATTTAAATAATTTAGTTAACTTTATTTTATGTTGATTGATAGAAGGTATCAGATCCCCAGAAACTGGAGTTACAGACAGTTGTTAGCTGTCATGTGGGTACTGGGAATTGAACCCGGGTCCTCTGGAAGAACAGTCATTGTTCTTAGGTTTACTTTTTAAAGGGCACTGGTTTTAGCTTTTCTGGGGAGCAGATGCTAAGGTGTGGTGGAAGCTGAAGACAGCATCTCATGGCTTGCTGTTTAGTGACTGGCCGTAGAAGAGTGAATAAAGTCCAGCCATATTTTGTGCACACAAAGGACAGGAGAGATCTGGTTGTGTGAGGGTAGTTCTCAGGTCAAGCTGTCATGGTGGCTGCGTGTTATAGAAAGAGGTAGTCAAGTTGAATGTAGACATTTGGAAGCTCTTCCTGGTCATTTTGAGGAGAAAAACTAGTTTTGACAGAGCTCGTGATTAAGCAAACCTACTGTAAAACTGTTTCGTTTCTTGGGCCTTGCCAGATAGTATGGCTTAGCTCCTTAGACATGTGATCCAAAAAGCACCTTCATTCTGGAGTCATATTTCCTACTCAAAGCTGAGATGGGCAGAAATTGCAACACCGTGGCTCACCCTGCCCTAGAACCCAGCATGTGGTCATTGTAGGGAAAAATCAGGCTTAGAATTGCATGGGAAGCTGCTTCTAAAGACAGATTGAAATAGAACAGTACTGCTCTCTGTTGATCTTGGGCAGCTTACTCTAAACTGCTGTTCCCATCCTGATGGGCTCTTGGGAGGTGGTGGCACCCCAAGACCTAACCTTCTCTAACATTTCTGCTCTATCTTAGCAAAAGCGAAAAGGTGTGGAAGGGCTCATTGACATTGAGAACCCCAACCGGGTGGCACAGACAACCAAGAAGGTCACACAACTGGATCTGGATGGGCCAAAGGAGCTTTCAAGGAGAGAACGGTAATGTCTGCTGGGTGGACCTGCAACCTAAACACACAGACTAGGGCCCCAGAATAGGCACTCTATGTTCTAGGCACACCTACAGCCTCATTGACTTCCCGAGTAGACAACCTTGTGGCCTTTTAACAGACTGAAAGCTACTAGGATTCCAGCCTACCACCTGTGCAAATCCCAGGATGACTAAAGAACACGTTTCCAAACTCTACAGAGAAGGGGTTTGGGTGTCACTGGGGCTGTGGAGGACTCTTTCTATACCCCTCCATTAGTTTCCTTTTTGTGATTGACCTTCCCAGAAACCCAGCAGGCTGGGCTGTTCTTTCCAGAGCAGAAGGGCTCTAGCGCCCACCAGGGTTCTGCCACTTCATTGAGCAGCCATGGATAGGTTACTGTCCTCTTTGGGCCTCAAGTCAGAAACTTGCATCTCTGCCCAACAGCGATGCAGAAATGATGATCATGAAAGCCAGCACGCTGCCGGGACTTGGCCTTCACTGAGGGGGCCCTGCAGAACCTTGAAGCAGCTTGATTAGTCCTGAATAGCCAAGAGACATTTCAGTCTGGCACATCCCTGTCAGGGTGAACCTGCTGACCCAATTGTGCTATCTCCATACCTCCATAGTAGATGTCTTGTCTAGTCTCCTGAGTGTGGTATTTCCCCATCAAGCCCTAGCTGGCTGAGTTTCTCATCCATCCCCTTGAAGCAGGCCCCCATGCTTTGCTTCCTATTACTACTCAGCCTAGTGGACTGGGAAGGCCTCCAGAAAGCCCCTCTGCTGCTCCTGCCAGGAAAGGCTCTTTTTTATTTATTTATTTTTAAATATTTATTTATTATGTATATAGTATTCTGCCCACATATATCCCTATAGGTCAGAAGAGGCACCATATCTCATTATAGATGGTTGTGAGCCACCATGTGGCTGCTGGGAATTGAACTCAGGACTTCTGGAAGAACAGCCAGTGAGTGCTCTTAACCTCCGAGCCATCTCTCCAGCCCCAGGCTCTTTCCTCTTTTGCTATTTGACTCCTCCAAGGTTTCAGTGCAAATGGGGCCCTGTGTTCTCATGTCTTAGACAGCCCTCCTAGTCAGAACCACACAGAGATTGATGGCCTTTCCTACTCTATTTAGACAGTTGATTACTGACCGCACCCTTGTTCCAGGGAATCCTGCTTTTGTTCTCACACCCCACCTCGGGGTTAACCTGCTTGGGAGGTACATGTGAGCTACTGTAAGAGTGTGCCCTGAAGTCAGGTTCTGTCTCTTTCCCATTTGTGGCTTGCTTTCCCTGCCCTGTACCTTCTTGGTTATGATTATTTTCTCTGAAACACAGTACACTTGGACACGTTCCCATTTTGGCCACTGAACTCAAGTTTTCAGGCATCAACCTTGTCCCTGCGACAAGACATTGTCCCTTCTTTTGCTAAGGTTCTCACAGGTTTGCCTCCTGGGCCCATTCCCTCTCCTTGTTTGTTTGAGGGATGTTCACAGAGACACTTGGAACCAGAGCGTATCCTCAGCACAGCGTCCTTTTCCTTTGCACCTGTGTGCTTACTCCCATGTATAGCCCAGCTAACAGTGGTGGGAAAACTAGTCCATGACAATATTTTATACAAACAGAGAAGAAATCGAAAAGCAGAAAGCAAAAGAGCGCTACATGAAGATGCATTTGGCTGGGAAGACAGAGCAGGCCAAGGCTGATCTTGCCCGGCTGGCAATCATCCGGAAACAGCGGGAGGAGGCAGCAAGAAAGAAAGAAGAAGAGAGGAAAGGTAGGTCCAAGTCTGTTGGCTCTGGGTGCAGTTACCTGCTTGGTTCTAGGCAGGACCCTGAACCCTGTCTGTGAGGTGGGAGGGGCTAAGGAACGACAGCTTCCTGATCACCATGTAACCCAGTAAAGCCTTGCCATCTCTGGGGAAATAGATACTCTTGCCCACCACCGTGGAGTAGATGAGGGTTGGGAATCAGTAGAGCATTACCTAACACTCACTGACTTCAGCAGCAGGCAGCCTTTGAGAGGCAGCTCAGGTCTTTGAAGTTGCCACCATCCTTTTAGGGGCTTGAGATGGTGGAACTATATATAAAAGAAAAAGATGACAGGCATCATACCTGTGTCCACTCCTCACCCTACCCCTGGGCACCCAAAGGTTATCTAGGTTCCCACAGGCCTTGGGGTGTCTGGTATAGGGAAGCACTTTACTTGAGACCTTCCATGGGAAAGGAAGCAAGGATGGCTGTGAGAGCCTTAGCTGTCTTTCCTGTGTACTGAACTCACTGGGGCATCCATCCCTCTCCTGTGCTTAGTTATCCTAACTCATTTGGCTTCCCAAACTCTAAGCAAGAAAGAACTTGACGTGTAGCTAGGTGTTGTTGCTGACTTAAGACATTAGACATACACGAAGGTTAGAATTGCAGGGTTCTGCCAGGGATGCCAGTTCTCAGTAGCCACCAGACCATGTGTTGGTGGGCCTGAATGGACAGGCAGCTAGTGATGGCCACTCAAGTGTAACAGGAATCTGGGCCATGTGGCCTCAGCAGAAATCCTCTCCCTCAGGTGGCAGCCTGGATTCTTCTTGGCTCTCTTCCTATCTGTTAGCCAGTTAGCATAAAATGTTTTCTGAGGCCTTGGTCCCGAAGTCCTGTGATTCAGAGGGATGTGGGAGTTGTTTTTGCTGTGTTCTAACCCCCACCCTTCCCTTCCAATCCTTCAGCAAAAGATGACGCAACTTTGTCAGGAAAAGGAATGCAGTCACTCTCCCTGAATAAGTAAGCTGGCCTGTGGGAGATGCCGGGGAACTGGGCCGCGCCACCAGGACCTCTGCCATGTCTCACCCACCCTGTGCCCTGGCGCCGCTGCAGCCCCTCATGGCCAGGGGCCCCCACGGCCTGGGGCCTCCTCTTCATCTTGGCGCAGAAATTGTTCAGGGGATGTGGGGGGGCTGGGGGGTGGGGCAAGCTGCTATCTTTGAGACAGAAAGATGCAGGACAGCATTTCATACGTAACCATTTGAATGTTTTTGCTGTTTTTAAGGGGTGCCTGGGAAGTGGGGTAAAGATTCCATTTGTCCAGTAGATTGCACGTGTGGGGGGGGGAGAATTAGTGCCAGCAGGCAGCTGCTGTGGGAGTTGATGACAACCAGCCCAGATTGTTGTCTGGGTGCTCACTCAGGGGCTGTCAGGAAGCCTGTGCCCCTAAGGGTCCGAGGTTTGTGCCTGGCCAGTTCCGTCCAATGAGGCCTCTCCTCTCTGACCTGTTCTACCCCCTTTCCATTCACCTGGTCAGGGCTAGTAGCAATTTTTAACCCTACCCATTGATCATTTCAAGAAACCTCTGGTTACTGTGCATCACCCAAACAAGACATGCTCCTCAAATTCAACTTGTATATTTGGCAGATTAAACAACATTATCGTAATCCTTGTATGACATTTCTTCTTCTGGCTACTGTACCCTAATTTTGCTCATGGCAGGTACCAGCAGGGTTCAGGGCACACGTCTACCTGGGAAAACAGTCAAGCTTTTGCCCCAAGCAAGGTGCCCGGCCTAGATGTCAGTATCAGAATAGCGTGAGAATACTCAACCTACTGCCTACAGTGCTGAGCTTCCCCTGTGGGCCTCCAGGTGCTGCCTGCCTGTTGTTTTCCTAATCCTCTGCTAGAGAAAGTCTCTCAAAGGTAATGCTCAGCACTCACCACAGCCTAAGTTACCAACTTGATCCTTAGCATTATGGCTGTTGAAGCAGCATACATAACACAGCCAGCCAGCAAGTTACTTGTGCATTCAGGACCAGTGAAAGGCTCATATCCTGTCCCCATCTGAGCAGGATGCTTCACCTCAATGGCATTGTCCTTTGTGCATCTCCAGAGATCAGGGAGCTTGGGGCTGGGGTGGGGGGAGTGCTTATGGGTATGTCAGGGTACAAATAGGGGTGGTACGGTTGCCAGAGGATCAAGCAACATGGTGTGGGCATTAAGTCCATTTCCTAGTGATCTTTGCCATACACCCTTGGGCCGAAGTCTAATTAATAGCCTCTAGAAGGGATCCTGTAGCCCTGATTCAAGTTTGGCTCCCAAATGAAGTCTCTTTCAGGGCCAAAGAAGATGGTAGCTATTTAGCAGTGTGGTTGAGGGTTGGTGGAGCCCTTTGCCCATCTGAAGAAGACCCATGAATGGCCTTCAGCATAGAATCTGACTGTCACACACTCTTGAGACCTGGGTTGAAACAAGAGCTTGTATGGCTTGGGGCTATCTGTTAGGGTAATGTCTTACAGAATGATGTTTTTTTTCCCCATTAGGAAATCCTTGATGGAATTTGCCAGCTCAGATGCTGGTAACCCAAAGCATGTGACAAAAGGTCTCAGGCTAAAATAGAAATAGGAGACTGTATAAAAACCAATGAATATTTGCCAAAAATCAGCTGCCCACATCATGAAAGATTTCCATTATGGAGCAATGTGTACGTTTGTTAGAATCTCACCTGAAGCACAGTCAGGAGGAAAGGTCCCCTGTACTGAGGGTCAGTATTTTTTCCAGCAGCCCACACCCACACAGCTTCTTGGTGACATAGGCAGGCCACAGTTGGTGTGTGGAAAGGTCCCCTGTACTGAGGGTCAGTATTTTTTCCAGCAGCCCACACCCACACAGCTTCTTGGTGACATAGGCAGGCCACAGTTGGTGTGTTTATTACCCCATATTCTGAAGCAATTCATGACCAGCATTGTGCTTAGGGGCTTTTTTTCTTTCTTTTTTAAGCAATAAGTGAAAGCATTTCTTTAAAAGGCACATGTTCCTTAAATAGGTAGGAAAGTTCCTACCTGTCTTCTCCCTTCTTGGGAAGCAGCCCTGTACTGGCACCCTAGAAGCATTCAGCAAAGCAACCCTTAGCCTCCCCAGCCCCTTTCCTTCTTTCCCAGCAGCTGGGATGAGGGTGGCACGCCACAGCTCATTTGATCTTCAGGTCCTTCAAGGCTGACTCCAAGCTCTGCAAATAGAGAACACAGTCTGCTTCTCCACTGTCCTGCAGACACCTCACACCCACCTCGGCCCCAGCACAAAAGAGGGCAGAGTTCTAATCCCAACAGAAGGGCATGCAACCACAAAGGTCAGGAAATGATCCCCCGTCCCAGGCCCCAGGGCAGCTGCCAAGGAGAAAGTGGGGAGGGGGTGCAGGCACAGCTTCACCTTCACATCCCAGATGCTCATGCCACCATCCATGCCTGTAGTGCAGAACTGTGAGCACTTGGCCTTGCCTCCACTGAGCACCGAGATTTGACTGTAGGAAGATTGGATTTAGAGGCTTGGCTTGCTGGCCACAAGCTCCCAGACCTAGACCCATGAAAACTACAAAGATGGAGTAGGACTAGCCAAGAACAAGGCTTGGAGGAATAGTGTGTCAGGTAAGGAAAAACGTCCTGGCCACAGAACAAGACCCTTGAGGCCTAGGCAAGGACAAGCCTGAATGTATGGAGAATGCAGAGTCCCTGATTCCTAGTATGCTACAGGGTAGACCCCTGTGGCTCTGGGGTTTTGAAAGGTCTCTCACACTTGGAAGGAGTCTAGCAAGGGACCTGCCCCCAGGAAGCCCACCAGTCACTGTAACTTCCTAGAGGCCCCACCATGCTTAGGCAAGTCCAGCCAGCCACACAAGTAAAGCTAGGCTGACTGCTAAGTAAGTTCCTACTATTTGAGTGCAGCCTGGAAGTCAGCCTGCTTCCTCCTACTACCTCCTCCAGCAGTGCTATTTCAGCCCCACCTCCCTCTGGCTCCCACCCCAGCCAAGTGGTCTGCAGAAGCACCTGACACTGTTCTTGTGCAGTGAGTCTAGGCCAGCGCCCGTGGCTGCACCACCCTCAGAGCTGGCCTTCTTGTCCAGGTTCTGGAAGCGTTCGCGGGCTGTGAGGCCACGCTGGGAGCTCTGCTTGGGCACGTCCAGCCGACCACCAAAGCTCAATGTCCCCGTAGCACTGTCATAGGTAAATAGCACAGGAAAGCAGTCGTGGCCCTGAGAACGGACAGGAGTACCATTGAAGCATCATTTGAAGTAGGGACTCTTAAAACAGGGAAACTGAGGTGTGAGGTGAAAAATGGCCATGAGGGCATCTGGCAGCAACTGAGGGCTACCAGGAGACCGATGCCCCAGCTGGGAGATAACACCAAGACCCAGAGAGAGGGACCTCAGCCTTAGATGTATCAAGTAGACAGTTAAGAAGGCTGCCCTTCCTCCACTATGCAAGGCCAAAATCTACTTGATGCCATGTCTGGGGCCCTTTCATTGGATGACCCTCCAGGTAGAAAGCAAACTTGGCAACCTCCATATTAATAGAATAGTGGACAGAACGGACAGTAGCTTTCAGGACACTTGGTGACTCTTAGTTTATTCCCATGGGCCTGCTTCTAATTTGGTGTGTATGGGTGCTTGTTGAGGTCAGAAGACAACCTATGATAGTTGGTTTTCTCCTTTCACCATGTGGGATCCAGGAATTGAACTCGGAGTCATCAGAGTAGGCAACAAGCGCTTTCACCCCCAGAGCAATCCCGCAGGCCACAGGCCTGCCTTTCCAGTTAGGTATGACCCTGTCATTTGCACTGGTCGGTGTAAGCAAAGATTTTAGGGCACGATTCTAGGACTCTTCTGCACTCAAGACAGCTGGGGAAGCATTGGAAATGAAGTCTCCTTCAAAGTCAGAGTCGCCCTCCCTTCCCCAACACCCAGACTGGATAGATTTTGTTAGCACAACATAACCCAGACAATTGTACATAATATAGGGATGCGGGAGGGAGGGAGGGAGGGATGAGTGAAAAGAACTGCTTACTGGCCTCTACCCTTGTATCCCCCCACAGCCCACTTACCGCTGCCACTAGACTATTTTCTGTGATGAAGGTGATGGCCAGAAGTGGCAGGGTTTCAGAGGCCAGGGTTGCCACACTGAAAGAGAAATGGGTCAGCCACGCTGTCCCTTCCACTCCTGCTCTGTGCTTCAGTTGCCGCTGTCCTCCCCATAACCTCTATTCCCATACTCACGCCATCTTCTTGTCAGCGTCTGCCAGACACACAGTGCTGTCATGGCTGACCCAAGCCACGCGGCTCCCGTTGGCCGAGAAGCAGACGCCATGCACCCAGCCACAACTGCTGCTCGACTCAAACATCAGCTCCCCGAAGGGCATCTTAGAGCCCCATGGTGTCGGGGCTGGCCGCTCCTCTACCTCCTTGATATAGGCAGAGAAGATCCTGTTGGGGAAAACAAAAGGGTCTGAGAAGGGGATTCTCCCAAGTCTGTGAGTCCCAGACCTGACTCTGCAGGACTGCTGTATTCAAGCTTGAGCCTCTGCCCTCTATATACCAAGATGGGGCCAGGATGGGAGGCCTAGTTCAGAGTCCTGTGACCTCCCGGCACCCATGGAACCTATAGGCCTATAGTGAGAATTCAGAGACTTGGGAAGAATTTGGGTTCAGTGACCAAGAGAGGTTATAGGGTTGTAAGTGAAAAATAACCAGGTTATCAGTCATTCATACCTTAGTAAGAATTTTACATTAAACATCATTCTCCTTCAGTAGAAATCAGGACAGCTGTATTGGGAAGGCAGGGGAGGAGGACTGGGGGGGCGGGCTTGCTGACATTCAAGAGACAGCAAGGGACTAGTTTTGCTGGGGTGCTAGCAGGCCATGACGGTGAAAACCCTGTCTGATGCCCCGGGGATCCCCAGGTCGCCTGGCAGGTAGCACAGGAGTTGGTCTAGGAGGAGGCGCTTGAGGTTCTCCCTCCATCCTTCAGTGCCTGGTATTGCTTGGCTAGGGTTCCCTCTCAGGTGGATGTCCAGCTTACCTGCACTTGAAGTCACAGGAGCCGGCAGCCAGGAGCACGTTGTTGGGGTGCCAGTCAAGGCTGAGGACAGTGGAGCGGATGGGTTTTTTGATGTGCTTGCACACCCACCTACACACATGGGTGAAAAAGGCAGGCAGGTGGGTGACAATGGACAGCAGTGTCCCGGCGACACTACCGCGTCAACACTCAAGTGCCCACTCCAGGCAGTGATGTGCTGGGTTCCTTCTGAGGTGAGAGCTTGCCGCCACCAACTGCAGATCGCATGGTTCTGTGGCTAGGGTGGGATTTGAATTCTGGTTTTCCAGACTCAGAACTGTCCTTGCCCTCCAATACTGGCTGGGACAGGCATTTAGTGCACACAAATACTAGAGAATTGAATTCAAGGGTAGCCTTAGCTACAGAGCAAGATCCTGTCTCAACCAAAACTAGGGCTGGCAATGTGGTTTGGTGGCAGGGCTCTTATCTCGCATGCAGGAGACCCTAGGTTTTATTTTTTATTTTTAAAATATTTATTTATTATGTATACAATATTCCATCTGTGTGTATGCCTGCAGGCCAGAAGAGAGCACCAGACCCCAGATGGTGTGAGCCACCATGTGGTTGCTAGGAACTGAACTCAGGACCTTAGGAAGAACAGGCAATGCTCATCTCCTAGGGGCTGGAGATGTAGTTTGGAGTGTTTGTCCAGCATTCATGGAGTCTTCCGTTCCATTCCTGTCTCTGCATAAATCAGTCATGGTGGTGCATGCCTGTCATCCCAGGACTAGGGAGGCAGAGGCAGGAGGACCACAAGTTCAGGGTCACCCTGGCTCTACACTGAGCTTGACGCCGTCCTGGGCTGGGTGTTTGTGAGTGGCCCTTGAAGTATGGCACACCTGAAAGTGGGTGGCAGGCCCAGTCCACAGTACTACCAGAAAGCTGGTGACAGTGTGTGCAAAGGGCTCGGTGGAGTGTCCCCTGAAGTAGCACTAGTGTGCTCTGTGTCTCAGAGTGTGTCTGTGTCAAGTCAGAGCTGTGGGACCACAGTAAAGACCATCTATCTGCCTCCCCAGTGAGACTCAGGACAGATTTCTCTGGAGTCACAGGAGCAAGAGTCTTCGCATTCCATTTGCTGCGTTCTGGGGTCATTTTGACCTTGTACCCCTGCAGTCCCGAGCTCCAGCAGCGCCCCTACCCCCACCCTGGATTCTCCTACCCCCAGCCTTCTCTGGCCCCGACAAAGGACCCACCAGTCATTCTCCTGCTCAAAGTAACAGATGGAGATGACACGGGAGCCACTGCCCACAGCGAACTTGTTCTCATTGGGGGCCCAGCGCACACAACGGGCAGCTCGGTTGATCCGCAGGATGACCAGTGTGGGTTTCCACGTGCGGCCCTTCAGTGTCCACACATAGGCATTGCGGTCTGTGCCGCAGGTCACAATGCGGTTACTCTCAGGGGCCCAGTCGATACCTGCAGGACAGGGTCAGAGGACACAAGCTAAAGCCACCCAAGCTGCAGTGGCCATGCCTAAATGTGTAACTATGGTGCCCAGTGCCTTGCTCAGACTAATGAGTATGCTATTACTGAGACATGCCTCTAGACCCTCAGTGGTGATTTTAGGCAGGTGTTCTACTGTTGAACCCTGACCTCTACTCCTGACTGGGGAATTCTATGCAAGTGCTCTACTGCTGAGCCACATCTCCACTCACTAGCATTCCCCGCCCATAACAGACATTCTAGGGGTGACTACTGAAGCTTATTAGGGGGACTGCCAATTTCCACAAGATAATCCCAAACATTCTGGAGGTAAAGCCAAGAGAAAGGTCCTAGTAATGCTGAGCTGCTGGATCTAGCCTCTTGGGAAGTCTACAATCTTTTTTACCACTGAAGCCAATTTGACTTTTTGTTTGTTTGGTTTTGGTTTTTCAAGGAAGGGTTTCTCTGTAGCTTAGGAGCCTGTCCGGGAACTCGCTCTGCAGCCCAGGCTTTGCCTCGAACTCACAGAGATCCACCTGTGTCTGCCTCCCAAGTGCTGGGATTAAAGACGTGTGCCACACCACCACCTGGCACCAATTTGACTTTTAACTTTAAAAATGTATTTATTTTGTGTTTGTATATGCTAGTCTGTGGAGGTCAGGACAGCATGCAGGAACTGGTTCTTTTCCTTGTCAGGTCTGGGGATGGAACTGAAGTAAGTCCCTTTATCAGCTGAGCCGTCTTTATGGTCCCTAAGTTACTTTGAAGAGGGTTGTTTTTTCTGCAACCCAGACCATTCCCATGAATACAGTGAGTGAGCAGTCAGCTCTGCCTGGACCTGCTCTCAAGAGGGGGATCCTCACCCACCTGTCACCTGCCCGTTGTGCTCCTTAAGCTCGTGAACCTTATTCCACTTGGCACCACTCTTCTCATAGATGTGTACCTCATGGTTGTTGGGGCAGATGGCGATCTCTGTAGGAGACAGGCATGACGTTAGGGAGGCAGCGGCATGGGTGCCCACCCTTCCCACCTCTGCTGCCCACCACGAAGCCAGGCTGTACTCTGTCTGAAAGCCCTCATGTCCTGCTGGACCACCCCATGCCTGTACCCATCCCCTGAACTTCCCCACAGCAGTTTCAGGACCCTGGAGCTGCTCATCCCATCATCCCACAGCTCTAGCACAAGCCGTGCATGTGTGTGTACGGATGGGAGTGCCACAGTATGTGAGTGGAGGTCAGAGGGCAACCGAGAACAGTGAATTCCTTCCTTCCACTATGTGGGTCCTGGAGAGCAAACTCGTCGGGCTTGGCAAGCAATGCTGAGCCATCCCACTGGCCCATTTTGTTGGTTTTGGAGAAAGGTATCACTATGTAGCTCAGCCTGGCCTCAACCCCCCCCCCCCCCCCCGCCTCAGCCTCTCAAGTTTTGGGATGACAGGTGTGTACCACCACACCTGTCCTTTGTGCTGTTCATCATAATTCTTTCCACTATCCTCCAGAAGTGTTCCAGGAGACCCAGGCTGTTAAACCGCTGTCCACCCAGTATGCCAGCATCTCCTTTCTACCTGCCTGGCCCCCACTGCTTGCTCTTCAGTTCTTCCTTCACCCCATTCCAGGTGCAAGCACTTGCCTTAAGCACGGAGGTCCAAGGTGTGGAGTTTTGCTGCATCCCATCCCTCAAAAGCTGTTTCACTGACCTGTCACCCCATTGTCCCCAGCTCGTCCCAACCAATCCCAGTTCAAGAGGCCACCTTGCAGAAGTGAGCACTCACGTGTACGGTCCTTATTCCAGGCATGGCAGCTGATGGGCTCCACCAGGAAGCTGTGGTAGGCCATAGTCACTTGTCTCCTGGACCTAGGGGAGGGGACAGAATGCATGTCAGCTGTGCCCTGTCTTGGCAGAGAAGCAGCTTGGGTCACCCTAGTCTCCTGACTGGCTAAGCTACAACCTCTCCTTGAGCCTCAAGTGTCCCTCATCCCAAAAAAGCAGGTGTCACAAATGTCCTGGGCTCTAGAGAACAAAAGATGGGTTTGGAACAGAGCTTGGGATTGAAGGCAATGACACTGTGAGGGGGGCTGGGACCCTGAACCACACAGCCTTGTCATCACCTCAGTTTCTTCATAGCACACACACAAACACACGTCATAAAAATTAAAGAGCCCCATAATCCACTTCAAACAGAGCCTAGCTCACAGCAGTTAGGCCTGTCAGTGCCCTGGTCCTCCCTTCCCAAGCCTTGAACAAAGCAGGCCAGGCAGATAAAACAGATGACATTCTAGGGGTAGACTCATCAGAGCCACGCTGGGCTCCCACAGCTTCCCCACCCCCATCCCCACTCAGGTTCTCTGAGGCCAGCCTCCAGGCTCCCCACCAGCCCTGCCTGGCCTCCCCAGGGCACTCACCATGCTTCTCAAACATCCCGCTAGGTGTGCCTTCCTAGCCACTGCTCTCCGTTTTCATGCCTCAGAGCTTCTCTCTGTCCTCTCCAGGCTCCACTAAGACACCCATGCCAAATACCCAGCAGTCACTTCCCCCAGCCCCTGCTCTGCCCATCCCACAGTCATCTCCCCAGAGTCAGGAGGGTTCCAGAGTAGACGGGCATCATCTGCTGTCTCTGAACCTCATCTCCTCACCAGCATAATACAACAGTAACCCTGCCCACCCCGCCCCTACCCCTCTGCGGGCGGCTGGGTCTCACAGCACATGCCTGTAATTCCAGCCATGGTAAGAGTAAGTCAGGGTGGTCATGAGTTCGAGGCCACCCTGGGCTACCCAGAACTTGTCTCAGAAAACAAACAGGGCTGGGATGTACCTCAGTTGGCAGAGTGCTGGCCTAGCATTCATGAGGGCCGCATAAACTGGGTGTGGAGACAAGAGGCAGAGGCAGAAGAAAAATCAAAAATTCAAAGTCCGCATAGTGAATCCCAGGCTAGTCTGGACTACAAAAGATGCTGTCTAATAACAACAAAAGATGCAGCACAGCTGGGGGTGATCAGGAAGGGGTCCATCAGTCTAGATGGATGTATTTAGTGGGTAAAGGCACTTGCCACCAAACCTGACAACCTGAGTTCAATCCCTGGGACCTACATGATGGAACGGGAGAACCAAATTCCTCAGGTTGTTCTGTAACCTCCACATGCATGCCTGGCACAAGCATGAACACATAATCTAGTAAGTAGATACAGTTGTTTTTTTTTTTAAAAGGTATGTTGAAGAAGCCAGGCAACAGACCATGCTTGTATTCCAAGATATGCATGATGCCCAGCCTCGATTTATTCACTGAGACATGCCCTCCCTGACCCTACAAGCTAACCCTCAGTCACATGGGCATGCTCCTGCCTCAGGCCTCTTCACTAGCTGTTCCCTCAGCCTATAATACTCTTCACTCAGACGACTCGAGCCTACTCCCTTTGTCAGTTCATTCTGGGCTCAGCTGCATCATGAACCTTCCACAGTGTACTCCTTGATAAGCCTGCCCACCCCCTGCTTAGCTGGTGAAAACCTCTTGTTTCCAGACACAACAGGAACATTCTAGAGTTTCTGGGGTGGCATAGGATACATCTGCCAGCAGAAACCAGGACTATATCTGGCTCCCCCTGCCCAGAATGGGGACCCAGTGAACTCTCAGAAAACCTGTGTTCAGCGAGTGGTGTGTTGCACACATGGCCCGGACTAGAATAAGGACTCAAGCCTTGCACATGGGCCAGGTGTCATTCTGCAGATGCCATCTATCTTGCTTTTTTCAGAGACAGGAAACCACCTGTCTGCCTCCTCAACACTGACATTACATGTGTGCGTCACCACACCTAGTCATTTTTTTTCTTCTTTTTCTGGGTTGTTTTTTTTTTTTTGAGACAGTGTTTTTTTTATAGCCCTGGTTGTCCTGGAACTCGCTCTGTAGAGCAGGCTGGCCTCGAACTCACAGAGATCTGTCTGCCTCTGCCTCCCCAGTGCTGGAATTAAAGGTGTGCGCCACCATATACTCTGCTGTTGTTTTTTTTTTGTTGTTGTTGTTGTTTTTAATTATGAAGTGGAAGGACACAAGTGTAAAGCCCAAAATGGCCAGGAGAGGGCATCTGATTCCCTGGAACTGGAATTACAGTTGGCTGTGAGCCTACCAGGTTTATCACTCACTGTTGAGCCATCTCCAACACACACCCAGCTTTTTCACAGGGGTCCTGGAGCTCAAACTCAGGTCCTCAAGCTTGCAAGGCACACTTAGCATACATACCTATTCTTTTTATAGATCAATCACATGGCCCCTGCTACAACGGCCTCCCCAACCTCCCCACCTCTGAGGCACTAGGATAAGGGAGGAACTGGGAAGTACAACTTCCCTCAGCCCTCACCTCAGCCTGCAGGCTAGCTGGGAATTTCCCCGAGCACTTCTGGGTGGATCTTTCAGCCAGGGACACCTGACACCTCGGAGAACAAAGACAAGACTCAGCAGCAGAGAGGAGAGCATAGGCATAGAATCAAAAGCTCACTGAGGGTACTGAATCTGGTGGTTTGTTTTATTTTTCTCTTTCTTCCACCTCCATCCCCCAAGACAGGGTTTCTTGTACAGCCCTGGCTGTCCTGGAACTTGCTCAGTAGACCAGACCAGGCTGGCCTCGAACTCAGAGATCCACCTGCCTCTGTCTTTTGAGTGCTGGGATTAAAAAGTGTGCACCACCACCACCCAGCTTAATTTTTTTTGTTTTTTAGGCAGGGTCTTACTGTGTAGCTCTGGCAAACTTGAAACTTACTACATAGACCAGGCTTCTCCTCAAACTCAGAGATCTGCCCACTTTCCACTCACCTCCCCCACGTGCTGAGATCAGAGGTGTGGGCCACCGTGACCAGCATGATACGTTCAAATAATGAATATTAAGAGACATATATGAGTAGAGGGCAGAACTATCACAGGGAGGTAAAGATTCTATTCACTTTTAAACAAGTGGAAACGGGTATGCTGAGTGTCTCCTGTCCAAAAAAAAAAGCCCATCTTATTTATCTCTTGAGTACATCTGCTACCTATCAAAAAAGTGGAAGAGAGATGAAAGATGGTTTAGCAGTTCATCTACTCCTTGTAGAGGACCAGAGTTTGGTTCCCAAGACCCACATCAGGTGTCACAAGGAGCTAGAACTCCTGCTGAGGGACCCATTACCCTCTCCCGGACTCTGCAGGTACTACAGTCACATGTGCATACCCACATAGAGATAACACACAATTAAAAATTTTCTTTCTTTTTTTTTTTTTTTTTTAAGTAGAAGAAACTCCAGCTTGGACCATGGTACTCTCGCTGGTGACTCTGTCAGTCCTTTAGGGCTCCCTTCACTACAGAAGATTTCACAGAGGATATGTACCCTGAAAGGAGGCACATTCAAGTGGAGGAAACCAGAACTACCCTGCCAGTAATTATATAAATCCTCGCTGATCTTCCCTTTAAAAAAAAAAAAACAAAAACAAAACAGATCGGGGGCTGGAGATAGCTCAGTGGTTAAGAGCACTGACTGCTCTTCCAAAGGTCCTGAGTTCAATTCCCAGCAACCACATGGTGGCTCACAACCACCTGCAATGAGATTCGGTGCCCTCTTCTGGCCTGCAGGGATACATGCAGGCAGAGCACTGTATACATAATAAGTAAATAAAATTAAAAAAAAAAAAAGATCAGCTGGGTGGGGATGGTGCACACCTTTAATCCCAGCACTCGGGAGGCAGAGGAAGGTAGAGCTCTGAATTCGAGGCCAGCCTGGGCTACTGAGGGAATTCCAGGACAGCCAGGACTGCTACACAGAGACTGTCTCAAAAAAACAAAACAAAAGACCAGCAGAGGAAACCTGAAGTCACTCCAAAGCCCAGCTGAGCTCTGGTTGGCCCGTAACTCCAGGGGAAGTTGATGGCCATCTCCCTGTGGTCAGTCAGTCCAGGGCTGTAGCCTGCCTTCTGATTAGTATCACCCCATCACTCTTTACCGCCCACAGCAGCAGGCTCCGTGTGTCCTCGTGGGTAATTTAAGACAACTGGAGGAGCCCTGGCCCTAGTTTCCTGGAACCTAAAGGTTGTGTGGAGGAGCAGTAAGAAGCTGATAACGCTAAACATAGGCATAGGTGACTGGGTAAATGAGGGCACATCCACCAACCAATGACACTCGAACAGGACTTCTGACAGCACCAACACCCTAAAAGGGAACGGGAGAACCAAGAACCAAATGGGGAAAGGGAAGACCCATTTCCTCTTACAGCTTCTGAAAGCAAGCAAACTAGCAAGACCCCAGACCTACAAAAGGGATGGGTGAGAGTATCATCCACTGCCTGCCATCCACCTTGGTGTAAAAAGCACCCAAAAGCTGTGTTTGGTGGCCCTCACACACACATTTAAAACCCAGCACTCATGACAGGGGCGGGGGGGTGTGTATCTGAGAGTTTCATACAGAGAAACGCCCCCCCCAAAAAAAACAGAAATGCAACCAGGAGTGGAGTGGGGTGATACAGTTGTAACTTTGGCATTCAAGAGGCGGGGAGGGGGGGTTACTTATTTTGGTGCTGCTGGGAATGAGCCCCAGGGCCTGTGCACTCTATTACTGAGCTAGACCCTTGGCCCTCTCACTCTCATCTGTCTGTCAAAGGGGGCTGGGGGGGATGGCTAGGAGGCTGTTCCTGCTCTGTTACTGCCCTGGAAACTGGGGGAGACTAAGGGACTGGGTCTTTCTGTTCACCCAGGAGCCCTGCCCATGCAGGATTACTCCCTGCCAGCAGACCCAGGGCTTGGTAGGGCAAGGGAGGGACAATGGCATGTCAACCTGAAGAAGGGTCTGTTACCCTCTGAATTCCGAGCAGGGGCACAGAATAGTGCTTTGGGTCTTCAAGGCGAGTTGTTTTTATCCTGAGAATGCACAAGAACATGAACTAGGGTCTTTGACAGGACCCTAATTTTTTAGATATGAATTTTTCATTATTTTTTGAAACATGGTTTCTCTGTGTAGTCCTAGCTGTCCTGGAACTTGCTCTGTAGAGCAGGCTGCCCTCAAGCTCTAAGATCCGCCTGCCTCTGCCTCCCAGGTGCTGGGATTAAAGGTGTGTGGCACCATCATTGAGCTAGACATGAATTCTTAAAGTGTTCCTAGTTTAACACACTTGCACTCTAGAGACCGAGGCAGGAGGATTATGAATTTGAGGCTAGTTTCAGGTTTTTCCCTTTCACAGTATTGGGATGGAACCCAAAGTCTGTGCATACTAGGCAGGTGCACTACCACTAAGCCATACCCTAGCCCTCCAGGAATACTTTCTGGCCATTGCTAAATGAATGCCTTCCACTATTGTGTTGCTATCTGTCTTGAGGGATGGTGAGGCAGGGAACAATGGTGAGGCAGGGAACATAGCCTGCTGCATCACAGCAATGCATCAACAACTGGGCAGGGATGGGGGGGGGCTCTGTTCTCCTAATGAAACAAGTGGTTCAGAAAAGTCAGACAGAAGCCTTTACCCTACCTAGGCCATCTCCTGTGGCTGGGGAGGGCTGATACAGCTCCCCTCCCTGTCAGCCAGCCACAGCCTCAGCTGCCGTGCAGACAAGGACACTCTTCCAGATCTTGGGTCTCAGAATTCCTTCTAAGAGTGCTGGGTTAAATAAAAGAGGGTGTGGTGCCACACTGAGATACCAGCACTCAGGAGGCTGAAGGATCATGAGTTTGAAGCCAGCTTGGATTTCATAGTGAGAACCTGTCTTGGATAAATAAATAATAGGGGCTGGCAAGATGGCTCAGCAGGTAAAGGTGCTTGCTGTCCAGTCTGATGGATGACCTGAGTTTGATCCCCTGGACCTACACAGTGGAAGGAGGGAACCAACTCTTATCCTCTAACCTATCTACCTACACACACACACAATGCAGTGATACATACATACATACTCTAGCTCTCTCCATCCTGGCTAGATATCCTCCGCCCCACAGACACAGCCTGTTGGTTCTGCCTTGCTCAGTTGACTTTTCTTGGGTCTGTTTCCTTGAATCCACAGTTTGGCTGGATTTGAGACTTAAGCCCAGCAGGAGTTGCCTGCAGCAAGGACCTTGGCTCCACAGGCAATCCAGGAAGTCCCCGCCCAGCTCAGGCGCTTGCTCGGGCAGTCAGCAGCATTTTTTTTCTTTTTTACGGTGCTAAGCCTTACTCAACTTCCTGTTGTGGGTAGGAGCCTGGGTGGTGTGAGCAACCCTCGAAACCCCCAGTTCCTCCTCCTCTGGGCTGCACTTGAAGTCTTACAGAACTAGGCAGTCAAATCCAGCAACACAGATTAAAATAATTTTAAAGTAAAATACTGTAAAACATCAGTTTTACAATAATCAAAACAAAACACCTCCAAAACACATAAAACTCAGTGCTGGCAGGGCTGTGGAGAGATCCTCAATTGTTCATTTGTTCTGTGTATTTGAAGGTCGGTGTGCTAACTCCAAATTCCAGCAACTCATAAGAAGGAACAGAACAGGGGTGGAAAAGCTCACATACCACGGGGGGGGGAGGGGCTGGACGGTGTGGCTCATTGATAATGCACTTGCCTAACAATTGTTGAGACCCTGGGGCCAAGACAAAATACTAACCCATGTGAAGGTTATTTTTTTAAAATGATGCAAATGTGTGTTCACCTTTAATCTCAGCACTGGGGAAGCAGAGGTAAGCAGAGCTCTAAGAGTTCGAGTCCTTTCTGGTCTATATAATGAGACCCTGTCTGAAAAACAAAAACCCAAAGCAAAAAAGGATCGCCAGAAAATTTCGTTCACACAGAACTTTTCATTACACTCTGGGGTGTGTGTGTGTGTTGGAGGACAACCTCGGCTATCTTATCCCCACAACAGGAACGCTAGGATTACAGACATACCCCCAGCTTCTCGCAGATGCTGGAGATTCGAACTAGGTCTTCAAACTTGCACGGTTAGTGCTTTTATGCGCCATCTCCCAGCCCCACACATTCTCTTATAACCGAAGTCAGCCTGCTTGGTAAATCTTTCTTCTCCCAAAGTCACTCGGCAGGGCTGCAGCTTGGGACCCCACCCCACCCTACCGCCACCCAAGGCCAGGTTCAGCCGGGTGCAGGAATGAGGTCGGCAGCAGTAGGCAGGCACACTGCCAAGTGTGTTGGCCACATCTGGCCGCTAAGCCTCCGGATCTGGATGGTCCCCATTTTCCAGGCAAGACAAGTTGAGCTCCACAGCGGTTGGGCGGCTCGCCCGCGACACCGACCACGCCGCCCCAGGCTGGAGCTGCCTGGGGTAACAAGTTCTAAGGCCAGCACCTGGGCTGACTCCCGGTTCGGGATTCTCGGGGGTCCGATCGGACCTGCCCAGTCCCGAGTGGGCCGGCTGGGCTACTTTCGTGCTGCCGGGGTCCGCTCGCCCCGTACCGGGTGAGACCTGAAGCCCTGAATCCTAGTCGGGTGGGCATGGTCACTGGAGGCGGGGGGGGATGAGGCGGGGCGGGGGCGCCAGCTCATTTCCCGGTCTCAACAACCCGGAAGGCTGCGGACCAAGGGGGAAGTGACTGGGCGTGGGGCCCTGCACCCGAAGTAACGGGGCGACACGGAAACTGGGATCTAAAAGCTGACCCAGGAAAGCGGAGAGGGGGCGCGAGGGCTGGGGCTGTGCCGCCTTGATGGCGTCGAATGCGCGGGGAATTTCTGCGGTTCCTCTCACCGCGCCCGCATTCCCAGAACGCCGCCCCCAATAGCTCCTCTCCAGTCCCACCCCCGCCGGGAGTCCCATCAAGGCCCCCAAGCACACGGCCCTTCATTCCTCTTACCCCCCATCCCCCTCACCGTCGAATATAGCTTCAAGTTCCCTGACTTCTAGGTGGCCTGATACCCCACACACACCGCGCGATCATCCCACGCCCCTCACCTCGGGGCGCCCCGGCCGCGGACTCTGGGCAGTCGACGCGCCGAACCGGCTCTGAGACCCGCGCAGCGCAGCAGCCACTTCCTCGTGGGCGGGGGGCGGGGCCTCCGGGCACAGCCCCGCAGGGACCGGAGGCGGGACCCGGGCGGCTGTGGCCAGATCCCAGGGCACGCCCACCCCTCGAGGTTAGAAGCCCGCTTGACCTCAGTAAAGTCCAGCTCAGCTCAAGATTCGCTTGGAGAACGCACGTTGTCTCTCCTAACTACTTTCTACGTGGGGAAACTGAGGCTGGGAGAGAGGGGAGCCCGAGCTCGGGCCACCAAGAATGCAGAGGCTTTGAGACCACACGCAGGCACCCCGGAACTTAGTGACCCCGGCGTGCCTCCGCCCCTGGCACTCTGGGAGCCACCTCTGGCGCCCAACTGGAGGCCCTGGTGGTAGGCGTCCCCCCCCCCCCCCCCCCCCCGCCCCGCAGTTCCTCAGTGTCCCAAAGTAGCAGAGTCGCTGGTGTCCAGGCAGGAGAGTACCTCCACCCCAGGTGACTTCTTGCTTCTGCATTCCACACACTTCACTCCTGCAAGTTACCTGGGCCGCCTTGAAGCCACTCAAGGGGTGCTCCAGGGTCATCCAGGCCGGTTGTTTCGGAGGTCACTTTGCCACCCACCCTGTGAGAGACCCTCCCTAGATTTCCAGCAGTATTCTGTGTCACTAATTCTGGCATCGGCATCGTTTACACTGAGAAGATCCTGAGCACTTCAAGGAATGGTTAGCATGGTTAGAGGTGCTTAAAAGCCTGTGGCGACTCACAGCTGATCAGGTTCAAGTTCATCATTGGCTGCATAACCAGTTCAAGGCCAGCCTGGATTACACGAGACCCTGCCTCAAAAATGCAAATGGGCCAGCAAGATGGCTCAGATGGCAAAGGTGCTTCCCACCAAACCTAAGGACCAATTCAATTGGATCCCGAGAAACCACAAGGTAGAAAGAGAAACTCATTCAGGTTGTCCTCTGACCTTCACACATGCCATAGTGTAGTGTAAATACACACACACACACACACACACACAGAGTAAATCAATAAATGCAATACATTTTTGTTTTTGTTTTTCAAGACAGGATTTCCCTGTGTAACCCTGGCTGTTCTGAAACTCACTCTTAGACCAGGCTTGGCTTAAACTCACGAGATCCACCTGTTTCTGCCTCTGAGTTCTGAGTTCTGGGATCAAAGCACTATGTCTGGTGAAATAAAAAAAAATTTTAAGTTTGGAGTGGTTCCCACAGGCCATGCCCAATGAATCTTTTTTTTTTTTTTTTTTTTTTTTTTTTTTTACTGTTGTTTGGGATTCTAACTCAGGACCCTACACAGTCAGCAAGCATTCTACGGTTGAGCTACATCTCCAGTTTTCACTTTTTACATTCTCCTTAAATTTCTGGGGCTGGACTTGAACTCAGGCAGGCAGGCCTTGAACTTGTGATTCTCCTGCCTCCATTCCCCCTGTGCCACCAGAAGATTTAGCTCAGATTTTCATGAGTTACTGCTCCTGTCACCAAGACAGAGGAATCCTGATCCTGGGTCGCCACCTTGCTGTTCCTGTAGGCTTGTTTCCTTAGGCTTGGCAAAGTCAGGTTTCTTTGGTTTAGCTAGGAAAAAACTGCACCAGCGACCTTCTTCCCATGGGACAGTACTTCCCCGCACCAGCTACCTTCTTCCCGTGGGACAGTACTTCCCTGGCTTCCGTTCTGTTGTCCCTGCTCAGCTCAGTAAGAGCCTAGGGTAAAAGCCTAGAATTGGCCCCAGGAGGCCTTGAGTGATCTGACTCTGTAAGCTTGTGGCGTCCTCTGTCCTGAATTAGTGACCTAAAATGACCCAGCGTCTTTAGTGGATGAACAAAGTAAAGCCAAGCCACTCTAGATAGTAACCCACTGCAGAGAAGCCCTTTCTGGGTGAGCTATATGAGCAAAGGGCAGGAGCCTGGAAGAGGAGATGAGACCTCAAAGCAGAACACAGAACAAGGCAATCCCACAGAGAAAACCAGAGCTCTGGTAAACTCTAGTCAGTTTGAGCTCAAGCTGCTTTCAGAAGGGTTGAGAGGCATGGATCGAGCTCTCTCTCTCTCTCTCTCTCTCTCTCTCTCTCTCTCTCTCTCTCTGGTGGTGTTGGATAAGGAACCTAAGGCTTTGCACATGCATGGAGCCACACCCCAGCCCCTCACTGGGGGATTCTAGGCAGGTGCTCTACCACTGAGCCACACCCCAGCCCCTCACTGGGGGATTCTAGGCAGGTGCTCTACCACTGAGCCACACCCCAGCCCCTCACTGGGGGATTCTAGGCAGGTGCTCTACCACTGAGCCACACCCCAGCTCCTATCTGCTTTGAGTCAGCTTGCAGGTTTTTTATGAATCCCTGAGGACTGCTTCTTCCTGCTCTGGAAATGAACCTGAACTGAGGTAGTCTGACGGGATGAAGAAACTCATGATTTGTGCTGCAGCAGCCGTGTTCGTGTCACTGGCTCTCCCGTCCTCAGGCCCTCCTGGAGAAGCTTCCGGTAAGATTCACTCAGCGCCATCCAGAAAATGAGGAGATGATAAAGCTGTGCTAGAAAACGGAATAGAATTGTGGTTCTGCCACTTAACCCTTGCTCTGCCTCAGTTTCCACATCTGCAAAATGAGGCTTTCAGGCTCTGCCTCTGACCCCTGCATCATGGAAGGAAATACTAGCTATTAAGCAACTTCTGAAGCCTTCTGCTAAAGGGTCTCCTGCTAATAGTGCTACTGAGATGTGATTGGATCAGGCAGGTGCTGGCCTCAAGAGCGCGTGAGTCCACTGTTCTTAGCTGAATTCAGTGCTAGGAGCTGGAACCCGAGAGGAAAGTCACTGGGGAAGTGCCTTGAAGAGTCCATCTTCACCTGCTGGCTCTCGTTGAGCTGTCACACGCTGCCTGGAGCTGAGTGACCAGGGGTCGAAACGATGGATCAAAGCAGGCTGTGCGTGCATGTGTGTGCTAGTGCATAGATGCCAGAGGTCAGCCCCCCTCAGACAGCTTTTTTTGCCTTTCTCCCTGGCCTGGAATTCACTGAGTGTTAGGTTGGCAGGCCTTTGCACCCCAGGAATGTTTTCACCTCCCAGTGAAGGGATTATAGGTACCTGCCACTAAGCCTGTTTTTGTTTATTCATTTTTGAGACAGGTTCTCACAGTGTAGCCCTAGCTGACCTGCACTCACAGAGATCTGCCTGCCTCTGCCTCCTGAGTGCTAGGATTAAAGACGTCTGCTACCATGCGCAGATAGCTTTTTATATCTATTTTTCTTAACATTTATTTATTATGTATAGTGTTCTGCCTGCACACCAGAAGAGGGCACCAGTTCTTATTATAGATGGTTGTGAACTACCATGTGGTTGCTGGGAATTGAACCTCTGAGCCATCTCTCCAGCCCTGCTTTTTTATATTTACTTTTATATGTATAGATGTTTTGCTTGCATGTATGTGCACCACCACATGTATACAGTACACACTAGGGTTGAAGAGGGCATCAGATCCCCTGAGGTGAAGTCCACAGATGGTTGTGAGATGCTTCTGAGAACTAAACTCAGGTCCTCTGCAAGAGAAGTCAAATGCTCTTAACCACTGAGCCCGCCCTCTCTCCCTTCCAAAACAGGGTCTCCCTACATAGCCCTGGTGGTCCTGGAACTCATTATGTAGATTAGGCTGGCCTCAAACACACCGAGATCCCTGTGCCTCTGCCTCTGTGCTGGGATTAAAGGTGTGCGCCACCACACCTGGCTCTTTTTTTTTTTTTTTAAGTGATTTCTGGGGCTGGAACTCAGGTCCTTGCAAAACAAGCACTCTGCCATCTTCCCAGCCCCTTTCTTCTTTTGTTCTTGTCATTTATTTATCATAGCCATTAAAACCAGGTGGTGCAGATGGTAATGACTTCTGCCAGTTGTCCTATGACCTCCGCGTATGCACTGTGGCGTGCATGCCCCCAATATAAAATAAACAAATAAAAACACAGAAATGAACTTTCGGACTGCAAAGCAATAGGAGGCTCACTCTCCCCTCCCCTCCCCTTTCCCCACCTTCCACCTCAGGGTCTCAGCCTGTCTCAGAATTCAAAATCCTCCTGCCTCAAGCTCCCTGGTGCTGGGGTTATCCTGACATGGGCACCAGTGGGGGTGCTTTAGGACTCCAAATAAAGCAAGTCTTTGGTGGGGAGGAAATCAGGGAACTCCATCTTGGACAGCTTTGCCTCTTCCAGGAATCTGCACAGTGCCTTGGGAATGATGATGACCTGCTCTATTTTTTCTGCATCTCTGGTTTCCAAAAAATGCAGCCTCATGCACACTTAGGAAGAGGGAGCGGGTGGGGCTGCTACAGCACCTTCCATTAGCATGTGCTGGTTCTCATCCCACCCCCACCCGCCTTGCTGCCTCCTGAGCAGAGTGGACTGGACTGGCCAAGAAGGTAGTGGGAGGCCTTCCACAGCAGCTCGATAGAACCTCCCTTTTGTTTCAAGGGTCAGAGCAAGCGATTGAGATCTGAGAACTGTCAACAGAAGAGAAGGGAAACTTCTGGCCACCCAAGGCCAAAGGTCCAGAGGGGGCATCCCAGCCCATTTCTCAAGGGCACTCAGCTGCACACTGACCTTCTCAGTCAGAACACTACACTGACAATTGAGAAACTCAAGTCTAGAGTGAAACCCTTCAAAGTGTGTTCCTTAGGAAGGTCCAGAGCCTGGTGTAGTGGTGAGCACCTGTAACCCCAGCACTCGGGAGGCTGAGGCAGGAGGATGCCTAGCCTTGTCCAGTGGGGAGCATGCACAGTGGTTACTGCTGGGGTTCTGGTTATTCACTTCCTCTGGTGCACATGAGTTTTGTCAGCCCTCAAGTGTAACGGGAACAGCAACTATAGAGGTCTTGTGCACACTCAGCACCTACATTGGCATATTCAAGCACACAGGCTGTGTTGACAGAGGAACTCCTGATGTCAGGGGTGCCAGGACACTGCAGCACAGGAGTGACTGAGGCAGGGCCAACAGGCCAGCTCCCAGGTGCTGCTGCCACACCCTCTCTTGGAGATAGTAAGGTTTGCCATGTGTCATCAAAAGGGCCATTTTTTTTTCAAATTTCTTAACATTCTTAGACCCTGCTAACCAGCCCCCAATAGAGAGCAAACTGCAGCCCAGAGGCCTGGGGCTGTGGCCCAGTTGGAAGAGTGCTGGCCTGGCACACACAGGGTCCTAGATCCCATCCTCAGCATCACAGAGCACACCTTACAGCTCTGGAGGTATAACCCAGAGTTCTTCAAGGTTATTCTTTTTTTTTTTTTAATTAATTTTATTTATTTATTATGTATACAGTGCCGTGCCTGCATGTATGCCTGAAGGCCAGAAGAGGGCACCAAATCTCATTGCAGATGGTTGTGAGCCACCATGTGGTTGCTGGGAATTGAACTCAGGACCTTTGGAAGAGCAGTCAGTGCTCTTAACCACTGAGCCATCTCTCCAGCCCTTCAAGGTTATTCTTGCTTGCATGGGGAGTTCCAGGCCAGCCTGGGCTACATGAGACCTTGTTTAATTGCCTATCTGGCTTGTCCTGTGCAGTGGAATGAAGAGATGGTCACATACTATGCTGCTCCAGATTCATTCATTGATTTTGGTGTTGGGAGACATAATATGTCGTCTTGGCTGGCCCAGAACCTATGTAGACCAGAGCAGTCTCAAATTTATGGCAATCCTCCTGCTTCTACCCCATAAGTGATCCTACCACTCATTTAGATTTGCATCTAGAATGATCCTTAGTCTTGCCCCATCAAATGTGATACTGAGTTAGGATGGAAATAGCTCAGGCTGGACATAGGGATCTCTAAGCCAAGGTGGCAGCAGCCCCTTTTCTCATGGGTGGAGCACAGGAAAGAGCCTGGCTAAGCCACGGTCTCCAGAGCAGCCTCTAATTGGCTCTGCTCAGCAGAGGAAGAGGGATGCTCCATGGCTCCTCTGCTACCCAGTAAAGGGTCCTGGGCACCGATTTGCAGAGGAATGCTGTGTTTCCAGAACAGACAACCCTATCCTCTGTGAGACATGATACACTGTTTGTTTTTGTGTCTTGAACTTGCAATCCTCCTGTCTCAGCCCTTAGAGTGGTGGGATTATGGATGTGCACTACATGCCTGGCTCAATAACTACTCCCTGGTTGATCGTTGTAGAGAACAGTGCAGTTTAGGGACCTTCGAACTAACCTAATGAAGATGGGTCTGTTCCACTGCTAACAACAGAAATAGTATGAAGGGAAAAAAACATCAAAACACATTTGCACACTTGGGTTTTTAATTTTTTAGCAGACAATACACACTTCCCTTACCCTTTAAGTTAGTGTGACAATCTTCCATAATAAACTACTTAAAGAGAAGCTTTGGTCAAAAATGGAATGAGATAGCAAAATCAAAACAAAATGAAAAGATAAGAAAAAACAAAAAAGAAACCCCTGCTGTCTTTAAACCCACAACATCCACACGAACACACGCTAGTTGCTTGATAGTTTGACAGTATTTCCATGGGCCGGCGGTCCTCACCAGCATGCCAACGGCAGAGTGCGCAGCCCTGTCTGCTCCTCGTGCTGGATGGCAGAGGCTCACTCAGCTTCACATTATCCGGAGGCCCTGGATGGAAGACTCCAGGGTCTTGAGAAAAGCAGAACATTGGTCAGTCCTGAGGATTTGCTGTGCATTTCCCGAGGTGCCACACTGCTGCACCCTCACCCTGTACTCTCCAGACCTTGGCTCCAGGCTGGTTTCCCCAGGCCTGGACATCTCTGTTCCAATAGGCTCATGGGCTCACACCATCTCACTCCTTTCTTTCTTTTCTTTTTTCTTTTTTTTTTCTTTTTGGATACAGGGTTTCTTTGTGTAGCCCTGGCTGTCCTGAACTCGCTCTGTAGACCAGGCCAAGCTGAATTCAAATTCACAGAGATCCACCTGCTTCTGACTCCTGAGTGCTGGGATTAAAAATGTGCATCATACTTTTTAAAAAAGATTCACTTATGTATTTTTATGTGTATAATGTTTGCCTGAATGCATGTATGTTTGTCACATGTGTGCCTGGTGTCTGTGGAGGTCAGAAGAGGGCACTGGATGCTAGAACTAGAGTTACGTTGCCATGTGGGTATTGGGAAGTGAACCCTGAGTCCTAAGAAAGTGGTTTTAACCGGTGAGCCATCACTCCAGACCCCTATACTATTCTTGCACTACCATACATGGTGTGTGTGGTTGTGTGTGTGTGTTCCATCTTCTCAGCTCACTGCATTATTTGGGGGCTGGAGGAGCAAGGTCTTATTCTCTAGCACAGACTGGCATCAAATTCAAAACAATCCTTCTACCTCAGCTTCCCAAGTGTAGGTATTACAGGAATGAGCTCCATGCCAGTTGTATTTATTAAATAAATTGCAGTAAACTATGAAAATCTGTCTACACACAGCACAGGGCCTGTCTCAACAATGGCATTCAAGTTTTCTTGAAATCAAATACTATTTAGGAGACATCAACCACCCACTGGGAATGGTGGGCCCCCTCATGCTTAAAGATCTGGGGCCAGCGCTGCTGCCATACACTACAGGCAACACTGTATTTCAAGAAGGAAGAAATCTTTCTTTTAGGAAGAGTTTGAGCACAATCACGGCTGATATAAAAGGTAGAAACACTTGGAAATCAAGGGCTAGGGTGGTCCAGCAGAACAGAGCTCTCCTAACAAGTGTGAGGTCCTGGGTTCTATTCCCAATGCTGTATAAACCAGTACCAAGAAGAAATACCTTGAAATCCCAAATTGTCATGGCTCCATCGATGCCAGTAGTGCAAAATTTTCGACAGTCTTGCTTGTCCACCTCATAAATAGACACCTGACTAAAAGAAAAGCAAAATCAAGAGATTGTGAGGTCTGTGTGCAAGCGAGCCCAACTCTCTTCACTTACTGTAAGGTCCATTAAAGGAAATGAACTCACTTCTCACTCTCAAATAGTAACATATCCATCAGCATTGGGCCATAACAGTCAGAGTCAAAAAATATCCCAAAGATAGCTGGGCTTAAATTCGAGATTCATCAGGGTTACATAGCAAGACCCTGTCTCAAAACTGGAGGGGGTGAGGGCCCTCACTAGCTTGAGATGTGGCTCAGTTGGCAGAGGTACTGGTTGGATCACCATTAACATCAATTGTGAAGGTGGTATATGCCTATGCCTACATACCCTAGCACTTGGAAGGTAGAGGTAGAAGTTTAAAGTCATCCTCAGTAACATAGCAATCTTCTACCCACCTATTCCCCCCAAACCCCTACCCCAGCCTATTTAGTGAGTCTGAGACCAACCTAAGCTACATGAAATCCTATGTCAAAAATTGGGGGGGGGGGGGCATTTTGGCACATGCCTTTAATCCTAGCACTCAAAAGACAGAGGTCATCAGATATGTGAATTACAGACCAGCCTGGTCTACAAAGCAAGCTCCAGGCCAGCCAAGGTGCTATATAGGTTGTGGTGGTGATGGTGGGGAGGATTTTGTTACTGAACGTCAGGGAAAGACAAAAGTGGAAAGACGAGACCAGAAGGAGAGACAGTGGCCTCACAGCACGTGATGGGTACAACAGGGCAGGGACTCAGTAGTGATGCAGATGTAAAGAACTGTTTTGATTTTTCAGATATAGGCATGCCCAGAGCAGGACTGAAGCCAACTGGTCTCCAACAAGCCCTTTCAAATCAACCTGCCAGGACAGCCAGGGCACAAGGCCCAACGCCTTCCTTGCATTTTAAATTCGTCTTTATAAGGGCAGGTGCTGTGCCTTGGTGGTAGAGTGCTTGCCTAGCAAGTCTTAGGTCCTGAGTGCAATCCCAAGTCCAAAACACCAAAGAATACATAAATAAATTGATTCATCACAACGTCAGCAGCAGGCAGTCACTCCTCCAGATTCCAGCAGAGCCCAGCAGATAAGGCAAACAACCTGCGTGAGCTAATCATGTGGAAACCTTCCAAGATGCAGCTTCTCTCCCATCTCAAATGTCCAGATGAGAGTCTGCCCTCTAAGGACACAGTATACTACAGCAAAGGACTATGTGTGCAGACTAGGAGCTGGGGATGGCTTTACACACGTTACTATTTCTTCATTTAATTGCCTGTGTGTATGGATGGCAGAGGACAGCTTTTGGGAGTCAGTGCTCTCCTTTTGCCATGTAGGCTCTGGGAGCATACTCAATCTGTCAGGTTGGCAGCAAGCACCTTTATCCACTGAGCCATCTTGTTGGCACTCTTGCCTCAGCCTCCCAGGTTATTGGGACTACAGGCCTGTGCCACCATGCCCTGCATGAACCTACCTCCCACACACATTGGGAGACTACTAGCCAGCCAGGCCTTCTCTGATAGGGGTCACATTCCTCCTTCTGCATGCCTGGTGCTAACTGCATCTTGAAGGCACAATGATGAGGTGGTGGCAGCTCACTTTTTGTTGCTGAGACAGGGTTTCACCATGTAGTCTTGGTTGGCCTGGAACTCACTATGTAGGCTATGTAGACCAGGCTGGTCTTGAATTCACAGATTCACACCTGCCTCTGCCTCCGAATGGAGGGATTAAAGGCCTGGGTCACCACGTCCAGCCAACTCTTCTCTGCTACAATAAGCCCTTAGGTGGGAGGCGCAGGCTGAGCACTGCCCTCACTCCTTCAGGGAGCTGGGGCCTGCAGCACAGAGGGCTTCTGTAATGAAATGACAAGGAGTGGGCGCCTTGACCAGCCACTTCTTTACAGAAGCCCAGTGCCCTGGCTCCAGGCAGCTGGTGACACCTACGTGATGCTGTTCTGGTGCAGTGTCTCCAAGGCTGTGTTGCGGTCCTCAGTTGTGGCTCTCTTGTCCATGTTGCGGAAGCGTTCCATGGCAGACATGTTGCGCTGGATGCTCTGTTTTGGGACGTCTAGCTTGGACACAAAGGTCAAACAGCCACGGTCGTCATAGTTAAATAGCATCGGGCAGCAGTCATGGCCCTGAAATGGGAGGTCAGCAGTTCAGAGAGCCCCTGCCCACCTGCCAACCCCAGCAGAGTGCTCCCAGCCACTGTTTCTCTGAAGGGGTGTGCTCTGTGCCTGTCACAGAGCATTATTCCTGGCTTGGAGATGCACGTGGCACACTGCAAGGACAACAGATACTTACAGCCGCCACAACACTGTTCTCTGAGACGAACGACACACTCAGCAGTGGCAGGAACTCCGTTTTCAGAGTAGAAACCCTGAATACAAGAACACTTGTTACACTGGGGAACCACAGCCCACGGCTTCTTCACAGACAGAGGACAACAAAGACCCCATTCTCACAGTGGCTTCTGCTGTACCAGCCAACACTTCTCTAAAAAGAGCCCCCTGACCTCTCCTTGCAGGAATCTCAAGCATGAGGTGACCCTAAAGTGACCTTCAGAAACTGAGGCCTTGAGGCTGGGAATATAACACACTCAAGGCCCTGGTTTGACCCCTAGCTCTCTATCAACCAATCAGATAAAAGTAAAGGACTGGCTCTCTCTAGCCTGTGCCCTGCCCGTTGCTAAGGCATTGCTATTCATGGCCCCCAAGGAGTCCTTCCTTTCTGCCTTGTCCCAGTGAGCTAGTTCTGTTCCTCTTGTCCATCCAAGTCCTCAGACCTTGGCTCTGACCATTGCCTCTGCCTACAATGGTGTTTCCTTTCTTACCTGCCATAGCTCTTGCCGTCATTCCTGCTGGTGAGTGCAGTCTAGTGCTGGCACTACAGAGACCCTTGCTGGCAGCCATGCCCTGTAAGAGCCACCGCTATGAGACAAATATTCATCTCAGCCAGCTCACACTCAACAGCCGTGTGTGTGTCTGTGTGTGTACATGTACAGATGCGCGTAACCAATTGTGGCAGAAAAACACCTAGTGATAAATTTTCTTACTGTGAACATGAAAGTTGGAACATGTGGAGGCCAGGGCAGGACACCTGATGTCCTGCTCTATCATTCTTCTTCCGTCTGAAACCCTCAGAAAGGATCGCTCACTGAACCAGAAGCTCAATGTTGTGGCTTACAGGCTGGCCAGCAAATTCCCAGAGTGTGTCTGTCTCTCCCCTCAATGCTGTGGTCACAGGCACATGGTCATGCCTGACTTTTACATGGGTGCTGGGAATTTAAACTGAGGTCCTTGTAAGATGGCTCTTACCCACTGAGTCACCTCCTCAGACTACAGGATGCATTTTGGAAAGGCAGTTGATACACACCTATAATACCAGCATTTGGGAGGCAGATGCAGGTGGACCTGGAGTGACAGCCCAGTCTAAATGCCATAGTGAGCTTGAGAACAGCCTGGCTCAAAAAGACTCTGTCCCAAAACACATCCACATACCCCATAAAAACAGCTAACTGCTTGTGTCTCAGGAGGCCACTTAATCAAGTAGCTACAAAATTAAAGGACTAACACATTATCAGAAGCTCATGCTGTGGCATTTTGTGCTAGAGGAGAGGGGTGGAATGGACAGAGCTGAAACAGGCAGCTTACTAGTGAGAATGAGTGCAGAGGGGACACGCAATACTAACAAGTGCTGAGAGCCGCAAGTGCTTCAACAGCCAATACAGAACCAGCACTGCCATTAAATACCACTCAAAGTAAAAAAAACTAAATGCGAATGCAGATATGTATGCATATTTGAGTGCATGCGCATCATAGTATGTGTGCAGTGATATGACAACTTGTGGTAGTCAGTCTCTTCCTCCACGAAGTGGATGGACTCCAGGGACCAAACCCAGGTCATCAGTCACCTTTACCCACTGAGCCATCTCTCCAGTTTCACATGTTTGGTGTTTTGAGGGTCTTACTATATAGCCCTGGCTGGCCTCAAACTCATGACCCTCCTGCCTCAGCTTCCTGAATGCTGGAATTCAAGGCTAGCACCACCATGCCTAGCTTATAAAACTACATTTATTTGGGAGGCTAAGGCAGGAGGATCATAAGGTTGACACCAGTCCAGGATATATAGCGAGTTCCAGACAGTATTTTTAACAAGGGTGAGCTTTCACAAAAGAATTCCTATAGTAAATTCAGCTTAGGAGAGAAAATGTCACCTCTGCAATGTCATGTTTTGTGCCTTCCCCAATGACACAGAGTGGCCAGTCCGGAGGAGACCATCACAATGAACTTTCCTCAGCTACCCATGGGGAAGGGCTCACAGCAAAGAATGGATTCCTAAGAGGAATCTCCAGGCTTCTTCCTCTGCTACTAAGCAAACTTTTACTCCCATATCTGATAGTACTTCAAGGCTGAAAGGGTGACACCCTCACAAATGAGTCATTGCAATTCGGGTTCTTCCAGCAGACTTCCCAAATGCATGAAGGCAGCATTGTTCTCCAACCGTGTGGAATAAGAATGGATCGCCTTTCTATTTTTTGGGTGGTGTAAGGGAAAGGAACTGAAGGTGTGTACATACCACGCTGGTTCAACAGACTCAGTCCTGTTTACTGAGAAAGGGTCTCAGTATGTAACCCAGGCTGGCCTTGCACTCATGATCCTCCTGCCTCTACCTCCCGAGTACTAGAAGTATGAGCCACCATACCTCACTGAGATTTCCCTTAAGGTTGGTAGGTAACACTGACATTAGGAAACAATCACAGATTTATTAGTGCTGTCCTGCAAGCCCCAACAGCCTTCATCTTCATCAGAGAAGCTGTGACTATTTTCCAGAGACCCTAGAGGTCAAGCCTGTTGGCACTGCCTAAAAGGAGGGGGGCAGAGTTACTGGACCTTTACCTGGGGTCCCAGCTGCCTCTCAGCTAGCTGTATATAGTTCTTTCCTAACTGCAGGTAGTTTAGGGAGAGGATAGAGTGTATTGAGTGTGGAAGGCTAGGTGAAGTTGGGGAGTCCCATCTATGCCTCTATGGACAAGTCATCCCTGGCAGATGAGACTGTTGAGTGTTGTATCTGCTTTGGGGTTGCCCACGATCTGTGCCTAAGCCTAGGAAGCTCACTGCCTGGGAAACTGGACCTCGGTAGGATCGTCCTTTGTATGCACACTGTCTCGGGTGAGCAGGTGCTTGTTCACACCTCTCCCACGCAAGGCTCACAAGACACAGAATAACCTGGCTATTCCAAAGGCACCCTTGTTAACAGCACACCAGGAGGGTCTTCAAAGGGACACTACCAGTATTTCTACCAAGAAGTGTTTCTAGAAGGAAGTCCCAACTCTTTAAAGTCTCCCAACAGGTATTTAACACCTGCCTATAACTTTAAAGGCAGCTACGGCTGTTGGGGTGTTCAAAAGATACTAGGAAAGCGGCCTCAGTGTGCTGCTGAGAGCTTTCACCGAATGTCCCGCCTTCCACCTGCAAGGCAAATACTCACTGAACACTTTTTGAGGCATCGGCAACGGACACAGTGCTGTCATGGCTGACCCAGGCCAGGCGGCTCCCACTGGCAGAGAAGCTGACCCCATGCACCCAGCCGCCAGTGCCACTGCCACCAAATTCAGACATCAGCTGACCAAAAGGCATCTTGCTGCCCCAGGGAGTGCTGGCTGGCTTCTCATCCACCTCTTTGATGTAGGCAGAAAACACTCTGTTGTTCAAAACATAGGAAATAAAGAAAAAAGCAAATGAAAATGTGTGAATATAGAGCTGGAGAGATGGCTCAGAGGTTAAGAGTACTGGTTGCTCTTCCAGAGGTCTGAGTTCAATTCCCAGTAACCACATGGTGGCTCACAACCATCTGAAATGAGATCTGGTGCCTTCTTCTGGCATGCAGATATGCACACTGGCAGAACACTGTATACATAATAAATTAATTTTAAAAAAAGAAATAAAGGGCCATTGGCAGGTACTAGAGGCAATGCAGAACAGAAGAGTCTGCCTGAAAACGAACAAAACACTATGGGTAAGTTCAGATCCACAAGTGACTCCAGACACAGAAGGGTTGAGGGTCTGATAGCCACACCTGAGGAGGCACTGCTGTCACTCCACGTCAGACTGTACTCACAGCAAAGCACCCTTTGCTGCCTCCTACAGCACCAGCCTCAGTACACACTCCAAGAGGCCTGAGAGGAAGCTGCTGCTATCCTAAGCAAGCCAGATATCAACTCACTTAAAGACAGATGAATGAGTTGGTAAACTGAGCAGGGCATATCTTTAATATCAGTACTCCAGAAGCAGAGGCAGGAGGATGTCTTCAGTTCAAGGTCAGTCAGAACTATGTAGTAAGACTACATCTACCCAAAAGGGGCAGGGGAGTGGGGAGCCAGAGAGATGGCCAATCAGTGAAGTGCTTGCTGAACAAGTATGAGGATGTAAGTTCGGATCCTCATCACCCACATTTTTTATGGGTATGGCAGCATGCATCTGTAACTCAAGCACTGAGCAGGGTAAAAACAGATCCTGGAGGCTCAGTCTAGCTGAAACAGAAAACACCCAGTTCAGTGAGACTGACTCAAAAAATAAGGTGGAGGAGAGAGAGAGAGGACAGTAACTGAAGCTGACTCTGGTCTCCACATGAACACATGCATATACCACACAGAGATAAATAAAAAGTAGATTTTTTACAGCTGATGTCCTCAGCCTTTTCCAACTCCCTTTCTCTAGTTCCCCACAGCTGTATGTAATGTGTTTTAGCCCAGACTGAGAAAAGGGAGGGACAAAGTATCAGAGGCCGTGGGAATATATAGCAGGTGACAGCTAGTGTTCAGAGGTCAACCCACCAGAGGAATGATTCTCTGATGGAGGAGAATCCCGTTCGGGCAAGGTTTGCAGAACCACTGACTCTGAAAACTGTTGCTCCTGTCTGTAATTTCACATGTGCAAAAGCAGCTTTGGTGTCTTCCCAATACTTGCACTGTAGTGTGCAATCTCATGTAATATGTATATGTAATCTAATGACTGCATCTCAATATTATGGGCACATATATCTGTGGATGGTCAGGAAGATGACTTCTCCTTAACTGTATGGTTCTGATATATAGTAAATATACTAGGATATGATTCATAACTAGATCTATTGTCCCACGTGAACTGTAAGATACTTAATAGTCTTCTTTGTTCCTTTTACTCAAACTATACACAATTAACTCATTTTTACCTCAGAGAAAGTTCAAACTGACTGTTTCTGTAAACAGATCATAAGTTAAAAACTTTACAGATATGCACAAGGCCAGAGTTGCAGATGTTGAACCAAGGTTGTTAACAGAAAGCAACCTAAAAAAATCATGCCAATTCTTTTCTTGCCAAGTCTGGCTGAGGAGGACTATGTCTCTCAGCTTGTCACACTGGGCACTGTGCCCCTAGCCTCTGGTTAAAGTCTTACCCCAAAACCCATGAAACCTTGTGCTGCTACGGTAAACGGCTCTGTCCTTATCATTTACCCAAGGAAGATGCTATGACCAATGACATATAATTCTTGTAACTTTTTTTCTTATTGCCCCAAGCCTCCTGTAAAAAATGTATTTAAGCTAGGCGAACAAAGAAGGAAGAAAGAATTAGAACAAAGGAGAACTAGAAAGAATTAGAAGAAAATTAAAGGACAGAAAAATAAAGAACATGACCCAAACAGCACATGTGTGAATTTATTCCTTATCACTCAGATAGAAAAACTTTTAAGTTCAGTTTTGCTACACTGTGGAGCTTTTCTTCAAACCCTGGGAGCAGCCTTGAGAGCTGGACTTTCAGGGCTACGAACAGAACAGCTGGGATCTGCTTTCCAGTTTCTCCTGACCTCTTCTCTTTAAGAGAACACCTGAGCCTGTGTGGTGAGTGCCCACCCATAACTCCAGCCTCAGGAGGCTAAGGTAGAAGACCAGAATTCAAAGGTAGCCTAGCTAGGAGGGGCAAACTTAATCTTAAGACTGCCTAAAAGAGTTCTGGTCCCCTAAGCCCAACTCCAGATTGACAGTGGCAGCTGAGGCTCTAGAAGGGTAAGGACATCACCTGTGTGGGGGGTTGTAGTCGTCTGCCAACACGTCCAGACAGTACTATCTTGTCTTGTTTTCCAAGGGAGTTAGGATAACTCTGGATGAATAACAGATAACAAATTCCTGAACATAAAGTCCCTAGAGTACTATAACGCCATCTTTTTTTTTTCTTTATGGCAGTGCTGAGGATTGTACTTGGGCTTTGCTACATGCTAGGCAAGTGCTCTACCACTGAACCACACCCCAGCCCCTCACTGGGGGATTCTAGGCAGGTGCTCTACCACTGAGTCACACTCCAGCCCCTCACTGGGGATTCTAGGCAGGGGCTCTACCACTGAGCCACACCCCAGCCCCTCACTGGGGGATTCTAGGCAGGTGCTCTACCACTGAGCCACACCCCAGCCCCTCACTGGGGGATTCTAGGCAGGTGCTCTATCACTGAGCCACACCCCAGCCCCTCACTGGGGGATTCTAGGCAGGGGCTCTACCACTGAGCCACACCCCACAGCCCCTCACTGGGGATTCTAGGTAGGTGCTCTACCACTGAGCCACACTCCAGCCCCTCACTGGGGGATTCTAGGTAGGTGCTCTATCACTGAGCCACACCCCAGCCCCTCACTGGGGGATCCCAGGCAGGTGCTCTATCACTAAGCCTCATCTCCAAGTTCCCCACTGAGGTATTCTAGGTAAGCACTCCACCAATGATCCACACCAGTCCTGTTTTCTGTTTTGTTTTGTAATTAAACCCTATATATTTAAATATAAATCTCTGACCAAGTTTTCTAGAAATTTTTCACACAGGTACTAAACATGGGTGTGTCTCAACTTTGCCACCCAAGAGTCAACACAAAACAGTAATTATTTGCTTTTTTCTTCTTGCTAGGGAGAAAGTCCCCTAATAATCTTTTTTTTTTTTTTAGCTTTTCAAGACAGGGTTTCTCTGTGTAACAGCACTGGCTGTCCTGAAACCTGCTCTGTAGACTAGGCTGGCCTCGAATTCACAGAGATCTGCCTGCCTCTGCCTCTCGAGTTCTGGGATTAAAGCTGTGCGCCACCACCACCTGGCAAAGAACAACTTTTAAAAAGCAATTCCATCCCCCTAGCCTCAGGCTAATGACTGACACTGTAACTGAAAAGGCCAGTGCAGTAACAGCTTGGCAGCACAATGTTCAGTGATTCAGGACATTGGGTTAATCTCAGGTTCACTTTGTAGTCTGTAGTCTGTGGTCTGGGATACAAAATGAAGAACTGGCTGGGTGGCTCACACCTTTAGTCTTGGAAGGCAGAGGCAGGTGGATCTCTGTGAGCTTGAGGCCAGCTGGTTTATGAAGTGAATTCCAGGACAGTCAGAGCTACTTATCTCAACAAACCCAAAAAAAAAAAAAAAAAAAAAAAGGAAAAAAAAGGAATTTGAAACTGTGGTCAAGACAGATGGGCTGGCAGGCATGAAGGTGCAGCTCGTAATTCCAGTACAAGGGGAAGGCAAAGGAGGATGATGAGCTCCAGAGCAACATAGGCTACACAAGTTCATGTTTCAAACGTCTTGTCCTATCAAAAACCGAGGAATAAGGGCTGAAGAGATGGCTCAGCAGTTAAGAGCAGTGGCTGCTCTTCCAGAGGTCCTGAGTTCAATTCCCAGCAACTGTATGGTGACTGACAACCATCTGTAATGAGATCTGGTGCCCTCTTCTGGCCTGAATGCCTACATGCAGATAGAACACTACACATACTAAATAAATAAATCTTTTAAAACAAAACAAGACAAGAAATGGGACTGGAGAAATGGCCCAGTGGTGACGAGCACCTGCTGCTCTTGAAGAGGACTGGAGTTGGTTCTCAGCACCTGTATCAGGGACTCACAACTACCTGTAACTCTAGGTCCTGTGGAATCTTTCATCCTCTTCTGGCTTTTGCCAGACACACATACATATATGTATACAAATAAGTAAATCTGTTTAAAAAATAAAACTGAGAAAGACAGGCTGAAAGAGAAAGACAGACAGGTGGACACAGAACGGGTTACTCCTGCACTTGGAACTACTGACACTCTGCCTAAAGGTGTGGCCTGGCTGATGTGCTGCAGCCCCTGCTTACCCCAGGGCTGCGTCCATCACATCCTTTGCTACCTGTTCTTTTATCATGATGCATCAGCTCACTAGCTCACCTGCTTGCTCTCCTCCATCCCTCCTTCCCTCTCTTTCTTGAGATGGGGTCTCATACAGCCTAGGCTGGCCTCAAACTTACTAGGTAGCTAAGGACGACCATGAACTTCTGATCTCCCTGCCTCTACATCCAGACTGCTGGGGTTACAGGCGTGCAGCATCATGCCTGGCTTACACAGTGCTGGGGGATGGGACCCAGAGTTTTGTGCAAGCTATGCAAGCACTCTACCTGCTGAGCCACACCCCCAACCCTCAGCTCCTTTTCCAGCCCACAAGTTCCCTTCATAATTGAGTCCCTCACAGTGCTATTATAGAGCCTTGGAAAGAAAGGAACCCCATGGACACTTGTCAAAGTCAAACAACGGGCAGCTCAAGTCTCAGTGTTCCCTTATCCCCACCTGCACTTGAAGTCACATGAGCCTGCGGCCAGCAAAACATTGTTGGGATGCCAGTCCAAGCTGAGGACTGTGGAGCGAATTGGCTTCTTAATGTGCTTGCTCACCCACCTAAGAAAAGAGAAAAACTAGTTTACATGATCCTCACAAACAAAAATTGTTTTTTTTTTTCAAGCCACCCAATAAACCCAATTAAAATCGAATAGCTAAACTACATATACATTTATAAATATAGCTTAAATTCTGGAATCCACAAGAAATGTTAGCTACATTTATTGAAGTAAGTCCTGTAAGTCCAATTATTTTTAATGTTCTAATGATTTCTCTGATGTCCTTTGATGTATACCTGAGTCCTTTTATGGGCTACCCACAATACACAGCTTCTCCTAATGAAGGGTGGTCCATATGCTTGCTCTTTGTTAGACAAGAACTTCTCAGATGAAGTTCAGACTGACCTTAAACTTGCTACATAGCTCAGACTGGTCTCAAATTCCTGAATGCTAGGATTACAGGTGTGTGCACCACACGTGGCCTGATGAAACATCACAGAATACACAGCTTATTTTCAAAGACCACATCTGAGATGGCAGTAAGGTCTAATTTACCTACATAGGGGACAATCTCTCAAGGAACACAAACAGTAAACTGTGGTTGAAGCTCAGCCAGGAGGAAATGTTTCCTTTATAATTAAATTTCCTATATTAAAAAAGTGGGGGCAGGAATGGGAAGGATGGAAATGAAGAAACTGAAGGAGGGAGGAAGTAACAGAAGAAAGGAAGTAGGGAAGTGAAAAGGGAAGGGAAGGAGAAGGAAAAAGGAAGATTAAAAGAAAAGATGTGGGAACTAAGTCATGTGCAAAGGAAGAACAGCATTTATTCTGGGAGGAGGAATTCAAAGGGAGAAATCACTTTCCAGCCAGAGAGGGGCCACTGCAGCTAAGCATAGAGCCTTAACAAATCCCAAGAGCACAGCCATCCAAGCATGGACTATACAGAGAGGAAAAAGAGAGGGCGCAACGCTGCTCACCAGTCATTTTCAGACTCAAAGTAACAAACAGAGATGAGTCGGGCCCCACTCCCCACAGCAAACTTATTCTCGAGTGGGGACCACTTCACAAAAGTGGCTGCACGGTTAATCCTCAGGATCACCAGGGTAGGCTTCCAGATGCCGTCTTTCTGACTCCAGACGTAGGCGTTTCGGTCTGCCCCACAAGTGACGATGCGGTCGCTCTTAGGAGCCCAGTCAATACCTGCAAGTGAGGCACAGGTCACTTGCCGTACCTGGCCAATGACAAGGGACTGGACTACTGGCAGTGAGAACTGGATATGGGCTTGTTGGTTTCCTCCCACGTCTCTCCCATCTGTAACTATCATCTCACAGAAAACCAAGGCTGTTTCCCTCCCAGGTGTCCGGGAAGACTCAGGATCCTTACAAAGCCACCTAGAACAGAACTGGGGATTTTTGTGTTTCTTCTGGGACAGGGTGTCAAGAAGCCAAGACTGGCCTTGAACTCATTATGAAGCTGAGGATACTTTTAAACTCCTGACCCTTCTGCCTTTGCCTCCTAGAGTTGGACTGTAGGTGCCACCATGCCTAGCCACTTCTTTTTTTAAATCACTTTAGATTTCTATAATAAGCAGGGAGGGAACAGGAGGAGAGAAGGGAGGAGAAACTGCTGTTGGGACATAAAATAAATTAAAAAATTTAATTAATAACTGTGATAAAAGAGATTTCTATAATAAAATAGTTTTGGGTTTGCTTTGTTTTTGCATACGTCTTTGGGCATGTTCCATGTGCCTGTGGAGGCCTGAAATAGTCATCTTGAACATTCTCCACCTTTATTTATTGAGGCAGTATCTCACTAAACTCATAGCTGGTCAGTTCTTGATGGTCTAACTACCTAGCTTGTGCTGACAAGCCCGACTCTTTCCTTCAGAGCTAGGATTATGGGCAGCAGCCTGCCCAGCATTCTGTGGGTTCTGAGGACCTGAACTCCAGGCCTCACACTTTATCTACTGAGCTGTCTTCTTAGTCCATAAAAATGTTTTTAAGTAGCTGAGCATCCAGGTATGGTGGCACAGGATTTTAATTCCAGCACACAGAAGGCAGAGACAGGCAGATCTCTTAAAAGTTCCTGGCCATCTAGGGCATGACACCCTGTGCAAAAAAAAAAAAAAAAAAGTGGTGATCAAGTTGTTAACCCTGAGGAATAAACTCAGAGAACATGCCAGAATGATGCCATATGCTACACTCTGTTCTATCAAGTGCTGATAGGCTTTTCTAGAATGTCAGGTCCCCCCGCACCCACCCTGAATATTTACAGTCTGAGAGAACACTGGGGTTTTTTTTTTGTTTGTTTGTTTGTTTTTGATTTTTTGAGACAGGGTTTCTCTGTGTTGCTTTGTTGCCTGCCCTGGAACTAGCTCTTGTAGACCAGGCTGGCCTTGAACTCACAGAGGTCTTCCTGCCTTTGCCTCCCGAGTGCTGGGATTAAAGGCGTGTGCCACCACTGCCTGGCTGAGAGAACACTGTTAATCCTGGAGGTATATTTTAGACTTTTCCAAGTTCTTCAGATCTAAAAGATGCCGTCAGAAAATGGGTCCAAGTTCAAAGGACCTCAAAAGACATAGGGAGAAAAGTTATGAATATTTCAAAAATTTTGAGAGGAAGGTAGAAAGGGTCCTTTCATCTTTGTCTTTTCTCATTTAAAAATATTTCCTAATGCTAACAATCAAACTGAGTGTCCTTATTCGTAAGCATAAAGCCATTGGTAACGGAACCTAAACAGGCCAACTCTACTAGAAACAATGTCATGAACAACAATGGCAACAGTGCTGACTTTGATGACACGTGACGCTCCAATGCTCAGGAGCATCACATACTAATCACCCGGTAGAGCAGGAAGCATGATTAGGAAGCATGATGGGGATGCTGGACACCGGTGTTTGTGCATGGAATGGAGGCCAGAGATAACTTTGGGCATCCTCCTCTACTGCTCTTCTATTTTTTTTGAAATAGGACCTCTCCCTGAAGCTGAAGCTCACTGTTTCAGCTAGACTGGCTAGCTTACTGGGGATCTGCCTGTCTAGCCCACTTCCCACACCTGGCTTTGGAGGATCCAAACTCTCACATATTTGTGCTTTTGTGGCAGGCACTTTTATCCACTGAGCCGTCTCTCCAGCCCTAATGCTGAACAACTTCCAAGGATACAGAAGGTAAAAGCATGCTAAGTTTTTTTTTGTTGTTTGTTTTGCTGATCTGGGCAAGAATAACTTTAAGCTAATGAGTATAAGACAGTCTCGTGTAGCCCAGGCTGGCCTCAAACTTCCTTATATATCTAAGATGACCTCATCTTCCTGCCTCCACCTCTCAAGTGCTACACCTCTCAGAAAGAAAGACAAATATAGGAGCAATCTATAGGCAATGAATGGCTCAGTGGTTGCAGGACAGTTTCATGCTGCAGCACTGAAGACATGTCCTGAATGAATGAGCACACACATGTAGAACACGTCTGGATGATGTCAGAACAAGTCACAGATGGTCTTCTGAGAAAGCAGAAAAGACTACACACAAGAGGACTTCAACTTTTTTCCTTATTCCTGTATCTCTTTTAAGTGTTCCGGTACAGAAGCAAAGACATTTCCTCATACAGGAGAATCTGTTAACTGTCGTGGAAGGTAATCTGACATGGGTGTTTGCTACATCACTCCTGCTTCAATTTTAACAACTTTGATTACATCTATTCAGAGTGTGTGCATATGGGCTTGTGCTGTCAAGGCACACACGTGGAGGTCAGATGACAACTGGGAGAGTTAGTTCTCTTCCTAGTGGGTACTCAGGATTGAACCTGTGGCAACAGACGCTTTTACTCTCCAAGGCAGCCCACCAGCTCCATTCAGTATTCTGGAAAGCTCTCCTGGCTCCTAAAACAATACAAAGGAAGGTGTGTCCCACAGCAAAGACAGTTAACCTCAACTTTCCTTGGTGCTCACACTTCATAGGGTCTAGCCCTGGCTTTCCTGGCTCATCCCATCTGCACAGCAGGTTCTGTGCTCTCTATACACTACCAGAGAGCTATGTACCACCTGGGCCACAAGAAGCATATAATTAAGGTTACTATTTTTTCCCCTCAAATATTCTATAAAGAACAACTTAGCCAGCTGCCTTAATTCCAGGACTCAGGAGGCAGAGGCAGGCCAATCTCTGTGGGTTCAAGACCAGCCTGTTCTATACAGTGAGTACCAAGACAGTCAGGACTACATATAGAGAACCTGTCTAAAAAAACCTGAGAAAAAAAGAAAGGGAGGGAGGGAGGGAAGAAGGAAGGGAGAAAGGGAGGGAAAAGAAAGAAAAAGGAAGGAAAGGAAAGAGAAAACTCAGTCACTCTGGGGCTTGAAATGCGAAAGCCCGCTTAACTTGATGTCTTTACTTACACAGGAGAGGGCTTCTTTTGGAAACATCACACTGAGTCAGCAGCTGCATTACCTGTGATGTGTCCATTGTGTTCCTTCAGCTCATGGGCTTTCGTCCACTGGCTCCCATTCTTCTTGTAGATGTGCACTTCATGATTATTGGGGCTAAGGGCAATCTCTGCAGAAAAAAGTCAAACTGTTAACACTTTGCCATCCGTTGTTATTATCTGCAGCATTGGAGTTTGAATCCAGAGAATCAAAACTGCAAGGACCTACTACTGAGCTAGGTCCCAGCAGTCTCTTCTTTTTTTTTTTCATACACAGAGTCTCACTCAGTAGTCCAGGCAAGACTTGAACTCCTGCACCAGCTTTCCAAGAGTTGGGATTTCAGGCCTGAGCTACCATAACTAGTCAAAATGCATAGAGAAGCAAAATGAGAGGCTACAGATATAACTCAGATGGTATGTGCTTGCCATGTAAGTGGGAGGACCTGAGTTTGATCCCCAAAATCCATGTAAAATCTGGGTCTAGCAGCATATGTCTACAACTTCAGCACTGCAGTGGGTGGTGGGATAGATAGGAGAACACCTGGATCTCAGTGGTCACAGGCAGGCCAGCCTAGCCAAACTGATGTGCTCAAAGTTCACTGATAGACCCTGTCACATAAAAAAAAAGGGTGGTAAGACATACCACCTCTGGTCTCCACACACCCTGACCCCCCCCAAAAGCAGCAGCAAATTGAAAGTATACTTACGGGTACGATCCCTGTTCCAGGCGTGACAGGTGATTGGCTCTAGCAGAAACTGATGCAGAGACATGATTCTTAAAGTGTTTTCAAAAGTCAGAAAGCTGTATTAAGCAACAGGAAAGCAGATACTTAAAATGTCATGCTGCAAGTGTTTAAGCTGTCAGAGGAACCCAAACTAAATACAATATTGATCTCCCATTAGAGTCAATCTCAATGCAAACAATAATTCCATAACTAGAACCAGCCCCATAACCGCCAGTGTAGAATTTGTTCTAAGGGTCATCAACGGACTCTCAAACCACAGGCTAAAGATTGTGACAGAGTGGGTGGGATAATCAGTCTCAAACTACCACTCCACAAGCACTTACTAATTACAAGGGAAACATGCCTTCATAATAAAGAAATCTGGTAGTTGTCACCTTGACCAAGTGATCAAACCTAGAACTACAAATGGGGGCAGAGCAATCTAATTCAACAGTCCTTCTGGAACGTGACCAGCACATAACTTGAAAACAATGATTGTAATTTGTCTTCCACACCAGGACACTTGTTTTTTTTTCCCCTTTTTAAAAAAGATTTATTTATTTATCATGTGTACAGTGTTCTGCCTGCATGTATGCCTGCCGGCCAGAAGAGGGCACCATATTTCATTATAGATGGTTGTGAGCCACCATGTAGTTGCTGGGAATTGAACTCAGGACCTCTGGCAGCACAGCTTGTGCTCTTAATCACTGAGCCATCTCTCCAGCCCTACACCAGGGTACTTGTAAGAACAAAACAGATAAGACGGAAAAGACTGGGGATATGTGTAGCTCCATGGGGTAATGCTTGCCTAGAATGTGGAAGGCTCTGGATACAAACTCCACTGAAGAAGGAAGGAAGAAGAATGGGGGCTGAAGAGATGGCTCCATGGTTAGGAATACATATTACTATTATAGAGGACCAGAGTCAAATCCCAGTACCCACAATGAACAGCTCACAACCACCTGTAACTCCAGCTTCAGGGGATCTGATGCCCTCCTCTGACCTCCACAGGCACCTGCACTCACAAGGACAGACCCCCAGAGACATACAATACATATAATTTTAAAATAAAAATAAACCTGACCAAGTGTGGTGGCACACACCCTTAGTCCGAGCACTCAGAAAGCAGGGCAAGAGGAACTCTGGAAGTTCAAGGCCAGCCTGATCTACGTAGTGAGTTCCAGGATAGCCTGGGCTACAGAATAAGACTCTGCCATAAAAGAAAGTCAGTAAGTCAGTCAGTATAACAAGATGTTACAGGACCATCCTAGACAAACCTTGGAATACCATTAACCCAGCTATGAAACTATGAAGTAAATATGCCAAACATATTTACTCTAAATCCAATTGAGCTCTGGATCTCATTTTCAGTTTATAGGAGATAAAGGGGGAAAGAGTCAATAAACAACACTGAAAAGCCGGGTGGTGGTGGCGCACGCTTTTAATCCCAGCACTCGGGAGGCAGAGGCAGGCGAATCTCTATGAGTTCGAGACCAGCCTGGTCTATAAGAGCTAGTTCCAGGACAGACTCCAAAGCTACAGAGAAACCCTGTCTCAGAAACACACACACACACACACACACACACACACACTGAGAAACGAAGTCAAAACTGATGGAGGTTTTTGGAGATGCTCAGCGGTTAAAGCGCCTGCTATATAAGCAAGATGACCTGAGCTCCGATCCCCAAATGCTCAGGAAGCTGGAAACAGAAGCTCATGTCTCTGTGGTCCCAGTGATCCTACAGGGAGATAGGAGGTGGAGGCAGGAGACTCTCTTGAAGGCCTTTGTCTCAAACAAGGAGGAAGGTGAGGCCTGACACTCAAGGCTGCCCTCTGACTTCTGGGCATGCCTTGGCACATTCCTAAGCATGCACACATACACAAATACATGCTCACGCACTCTGTCTCTGTCTTCCTTTATCTCTCTAGATTAACATTCCCAGAGATGCACACTAGAGAACAACTTGCCTGGAATATCTTAAAAGGTAACATGGCCAGGTATGGCAGCAAACAGTTGCCATTCCAGCACTTGGGAGGCAGAAAGAAGAGTCTGTACTAGCTTTCAAAAGAGCTATGAAAATCAAATTTCATAAAAAGACAGTTGATTATAATTGGTATGTTTAAAAATAACCATAAAAGACATGTGTTGTGTAACAAGTTTGAATTTGAACTCAATCATTATATAACAGCATGAAATTATTTTAATTTCCTAGCTATGATAATGGTACTGCCTTAGGTAAGAACAAGTCTTATCTGTTAGGAGATAAAGTGATCACGTGTTTGTGATGAAACGACCTTTCTTATTACATAGCCTTGGCTGTACTGGAACTAACTATGTAGACCAGGCTGGACTCAAACTCATAGAGATCCTCCTGCCTCTGCCTCTTAAATGCTGTGATTAATGTCTTTTCATTTGAGATAGGGTCTTACTATGTAGCCCAGGCTGGCTTCCAATTAACAACCCTCCTGCCTTAGCTTCCTGAATGCTGGAAGAATTGCAAGCATGTGCCACCATGTCCAGTGAGATAGGAATTCTGACACTAGCAGAGAATGAATGGAAGGAACACCAGAAGGTTGTGAGGCAAACAACAGGTAAACGTGATCAGCAAAGATGACTGCCTGTGGCATAGAAGACTCTGCTCAAGGAACCCAAAGGTCAAAACTAAAAAACATCTGCTATCTATCTTCACCTAACACACTCTACTCAAGAGTGAAGATATTTTGCTGGATGTGGTGGTGCAGATCTGTAAAACCAACACTCTGGAGGTGGAGATAAAAGGATCAGGAATTTAATTAACAGCTATACAGCAACTATAAGGTCAGCCTAAGCTACATGAGACTGTCTCAAAAAAAAACTAAAGGAAAAGGAAAAAGGAGAAAACAGTGAAATATTTATTACATTTTTCCTTTCTCGTGTTCCAGAAAGCAAATCGCAACTCATAGTCTTTAATTTGACTTTCATCTCAATAAATTAACTTACTTTTTAAAAAAAGGTTTTCATGCCGGGCAGTGGTGGTGCACGCCTTTAATCCCAGTACTTGGGAGGTAGAGGCAGGCAGATCTCTGTGAGTTCGAGACCAGCCTGGTCTACAGAGCTAGGACAGGCTCCAAAGCCACAGAGAAACCCTGTCTTGAAAAACCAAAAAAAAAGGTTTTCACATTTTAAAACTGTGTATGTGTGCGTGTGCACATGCGCGCATCTGTCTGTCTGTTTGTCTGGGTTTATACACCCAAGTGCAGTGCCTGCAGAAACCAGAAGAGGGAGCAATTGTGTGTGCGTCCCAAGTAAACAAAAAACTTCCAGATGCACACCTCATTCAGTCTCTTCTTATTTCTGATATCTCATGTGCTTACTCTAATTTTGTCACATATTAAACTCAAAATAACATCTTATGGGGTCAGGGAAGAGAGAAAGTTCAGTGTTTAGGAGCACTTGCTGCTCCCTGGGTGGTGGTGCACGCCTTTAATTCCAGCACTTCGGAGGCAGAGGCAGGAGGATCTCTGAGTTTGAGGCCAGCCTGGTCGACAATTCGCATTCTAGAGCAACCAAAGCAGGCACACAGAGAAACCCTGCCACAAAAACAAAACAAGACAAATGTGCACTTGCTGCTCTTACAAAGGACAAAAGTTAAGTTTCCAGCATCCATGTCAGGCAGCTTACATCTCTGTTTAACTCCAGTTCCAAGGGATATGACACCTCTTTGGCCTCTACAAGTGCACACACGCGCGCGCACACACACACAAAAACAATAAATCTTTTAAAAACAGCTTGTTACAAATAATACTAATTGGGGCTGGAGAGATGGCTCAGGGGTTAAGAGTACTGGCTAATCTTCCAGAGGTCCTGAGTTCAATTCCCAGCAACAACACTGTGGCTTACAACCATCTCTAGCGGGATGTGACTCCTTCTTCTGGCATAAAGGTGTACATGCAGATCGCACTCATGCATAAAATAAATAAATCTTAAAAAAAAAAACAAATATTACTAACTGTAGCTGGCTGGAGGTGGCACATGCTTTTAATACCAGCAATCAGGAGACAGAGGCAGGATGATCTCTGTGAGTTCATGGACAGCCTGGTCTACAAAGCGAGTTCCAGTACAACCAAATATACACGGAGAAACCCTGTCTCAAAACACAAAACAAAACCCACAAATATTACTAACTGTAAGCAATTAAGCATAAAACCCAAATCTGTTAAGCTCACTTGTTAACTGAACAAAACTGGTTTGCAAGCTAATAACTTGGATATCCATGTAAATAGGGGCAGCTATTTCCTGAATAGCTGAAACCTACACAAGTGCAGAAAAAGACTTTCTGGTTATTCTATTGAGTTTTCTATGCACATAGAAGTTTCCAAAAGAGGTGAGCAGTCAGCCACACAACAGCAGAATTACTTCTACAACTGCACTTCTAATTTTGTTATATCAGTCATTCTATAATTGAATAAACATTCACACATGTCTGCTGTGGAATATTACTTTAACTACCTAAAGATGTATTACATTTGTTTATACTGCATTTGTTTAACTATGTAAAGATGTGTTGCTCTTTCATCTTACCTGCCTGAGGTGCCTGAGTGGTCTAATAAAAAGCTGAATGGACAACAGCTAGGCAATAGAGGGATAGGTGGGGCTGGCAGGCACAGAGAGAATAAACAGGAGGAGAAATTTAGGCTCCAGAGGAGAGAGAGTGAAGGAGAAAGAGGAGACTTCAGGGACCAGCCAGCCAGACACGGAATAAGCAAAAAAGTAAGGCAAATAAAATGAAAGAAAGGTAAAAAGCCCTGAGGCAAAATGTAGATGAAGAGAAACAGGTTGAACTAAATAATAAGAGCTAGTGGGACAAGCCTAAACAAAGGTAGACCATTCAAACCTAATAATAAGTCTCCATGTCACAATTTGGGGGTTGGTGGTCCCAGAAAGCCCGCTATACCTGTCTTTCCTTCATAATCATTTGGCTATTTTAAGCCTGAATTTTGTACCAAGTAAACTAAACCTTCATGCATATGTTGACAATTCTAATCTCTAAACTGCAGGTACTCAAGAGGAGAAAAGGGAGCATCATAGATGAGGACATGAACTTAACAGGTTTTTCCAGGCACTCAGGAGGCATAGGGGCAGAAGAATCTGTGAGTACCAGGACATCAAGGACTAAGACGCTGTCTCAAACAAAACGAAACAAACAAAAGCCAGGTTTCTGTTGTCCATGCCAAGCACTGAGGGATGGAAAGGACTGAAGAATTAGGATGACTCCATAGGTTCCCACACTACTCAGTTACCACTTAGTATAGTCTTTTCTTCCAGTGGTGCTGGTGAGCCAACCCACGCATTGTGCACAGCACACAAGAAGTGCTCTACCAACTCAACTATAACCCCAGCTTTCAAGAGGAGTCGTTTTAAAGTATGGTTAGCCATGGGCTCTGGAGACAAGGAGACCTGAATTTGAATCCTGGCTTTGACATACATAATACGATGCTGGGCAAGTCACTATTTCATCTGTAATGTAGATGTGACATCACAAGACTAATGTCAGGAGGATTAAATGAGATGGCACATAAAAGCATTGTCGAGCCAAAACCAGTCCCAAACTGATCTCAGTAGGTTAGTTCTCTGGTCTTTTTGGTTGTTAAGTCTAGCCTTTAATGGTGGAGCCATCTCGGTAGCTCAATAAATTAATTCTCTTTCTTCCTCTGACACAAAGCTTTGGGCCACCCCTGAAAGATCCTCTGAACTTGGAAATGCTGCCATATGTTGATTTCTTGGCCCCACTCCACTGGAGCTTGACGAATTCATATAAGTTGGAATTTCCATTCCCTGTTAGGGTCAGTTTCAAGTCTGTGATTCATCTAATTTCTAATAGCTCACATTACCCAACCCAGCAACACCAGGTACTCTGACAAGGTCACCACACCCTACCAATGCTCAGACAAGTTCACTTCAAATTCCAGCTTCAGCAGACCAGTCTGCACTCCCTGTACCCAATCTGTTTGGACATAACACTAGATATTTAGATCAAAACACTGTCATCCATCCTCCAAGGGAGTCTGTAATTTCCAAAAGGATCCCCCAATTGGGGTACAGCAGATAAACTGGAGAAGGCCCCCAGATTCTCTGTGGTAGGAACCAGTCAGCAAGACTCCCTCTAACAGGGTAAACACCCTAAACTGATAACCTGATAACTTCTAGAGACATGAAATATCCTTTTTTTTTAATTTTTTTTGAGGCAGGGTTTTTCTGTAGCTTTGCTGCCTATCCTGGAACTCACTCTGTAGACCAGGCTACCCTCAAAGTCATAGAGACCCGCCTGTCTCTGCCTCCCGAGTGCTGGAATTAAAGTCGTGCCACCACTACCCGGCTGAGACCTGAAATCCTAAAGCCAACATGGAAACAAAAAGATTAAGTAAAACTGGCCAGACGTGGTGGCACAGGCCTTTAATCCCAGCACTCAGGAGGCAGAGGCAGGCGGATCTCTGTGAGTTCGAGGCTAGCCTGGTCTACAGAGCGAGTTCTAGGACAGTCAGGGCTGTTATACAGAGAAACCCTCTCCCAAAAAACAAACAAGATTAAACAAAATTGATAAAAGAGGGTGCAAACTAGGTCATTTCAATAAATTGGGCAACAAGTAGATAGGAGAGAGATTCCCAAGCCACAGCATGACAAAAGATGACTTTATAATCAGAGATCCTAAGCTATAATTTATTAAGCACCTAGCATGTTCCCAACAGTGTTGAGTATTTGAATGAGGCCAGAAACAAATAAATCCTAGTCTTCAAGTACGAGGAAAGAGAGAGGAAAGGCAAGGAAGGCAGGCATTCGTAGAATGTCTAAGAAGCATTAGTAACGGCTATTATTTATTTTCCTTATTACTTGAGCAGCTACTCTTGAACCTAATAAAAACCAAGTAGACGAAGAATCTTCTTAGTGCAGCTGGGGAAACCAAGGCACTGAGAATCAACCTTCCCAGGGTCACCCGACAAAGTGGCAGAGTCAAATGAGAACTTTGGCGGTCCTACATAAAGGACTTTATGCAATGAATAGGAACGCAGAGAAGGGCGCGACTTTGACGGGACGTGGGGGTGGAACCGAAGAATCTTAAGGTTACTCGGAAAGATGGGTTTTTCCTGGTTGGGGAGGGTCCCCCAATAACTGACGGATCACAGGCTGCTGTAGACAACATCCTAGACGTTGAATAGATGAACAGATACTCGTGACAAGTCATGGGGGAGATCGGTCCGTCTAAACCGATTTTACAGATGGTGGTAAATGCTCACAGTAGGGAGGCAAATGGTACTGTGGGGGTGTCGGAGGCCAAGCTGTCTATTCCCTCATCCGAGACGGAGGACAGCTGGAAAGTGCTCAGAAACGCTCGATCTGTGTGTGTGTGTTGGGGGGGGCACCAGGGACTCAGGGGTCACCACGAAGAACGGCGATCCCGGCCCCCTCAGCCCGAGACCCCGCGCCTAAGCACCCCGGGCCCGCCACCCCCGCGTCCCATAGAACATGCAAGAAATGGAGGCGAGCCGGGCCAGGCGCTCAGCCCTGCGGCCCCTTACCTGGGGTCGGGGCGGTCCGGAGGGCCGGAGCGGACGATTCGCGGACTCTGGTCAGTCGACGCGAACAAGCTCCGGCGAGCGCCGACGGAGGAGGGAGGCCCAGAGGGAGCGGCTGACAGATCCCGGAAGTGGCCAGGACGCCTGCGCAGCGCGACGCGCAGGTGGCGGGCGCAGGCGCAGAGCTCAGCGCGCGTTGGGAGGCCCTGTCTGAATAGCTGCGGTCGGTTTGGTGAGGCAGCGCGTGTCAGCGCTAGGGCGTGCCTGTGGAGCTGGGTGGGAGTCCTACTCCTTTCTTTAAGGATGAGTAAAAATAAAATAAAATAAAAATATATATATATACACATACACACACATACATACATACATACATATATAGCCGTGAGCCTTGGCCTAGGTGTGAAGTGTTGGCAGCTTCCCGAGTGCTTTTTGTTGTAAACTACTGAGGATTAGGTTCTCTCGGGCCTCGTGGGTCTGAAGAGCTATTTATTATCTGTCTGTCTGTCTGTCTTTTATTACATACAATATGTATGCCTGCACACCAGAAGTCACCAGATCTCATTATAGATGGTTGTTTATTTATTTATTTATTACATATACAACATGTATGCATGCACACCAGAAGAGGTCACCAGATCTCATTATAGATAGTTGTTTATTTATTTATTACATATACAACATATATGCCTGCACACCAGAAGAGGTCACAAGATCTCATTATATATAGATGGTTGTGAACCGTCATGTGGGTGCTGGGAATTGAACTCAGGACCTCTGGAAGTGCAGTCAGTGCTCTTAACCTCTGATCCATCTCTCCAGCCCGAGCAATTCAAATTTTTAAAAAAATACATATTTTAATTATGTGAATGTCTGTGTTAATATATGCATGTGAGTCCAGGTGCCCTTGGAGGCCAGAAGACAACTCTTGGAGCTAGAACTATATGCTGCCTGACAATGATGCTGGGAACTGAACTCAGGTCCTCGGCAAGAACAGGACAGTTGTTTTAGCTGAGCCGTGTCCTCTCTGCAGCCTCCGCAGCTAGGTCTGTGTTCCGTCACAGAGGTTAGGTCAGAACTGGTAAACCACTTTTTGCCGGGAGGGCTGCCTCTGCCATGCACCCTCTTGTAGAAAGCCTCATGTCTACCCGGGAGTGTCCTTGACCGTTCCTGGATCAGGATCACTTGTCCTGCAACCCAAACTGATGCCGCAAGAAGGAACAATGACAATATGGCCAGAGTCTGTTTGCTGTGTAGATGCAACTTCTAAAGAACTGCCCTGAACTCCACATCCAGTCAGACTGCTGCCCCTGCCCTGGTAGAAATTATGAGGCAAACCACACCCAGGTTCCCCTACTGGTGGACATCCCAGCCCTTATCTTGTCCTCTTGTGGTGGTTTCCGTATTTGCCCCAGTGGACAGTAAACACTGCCTTAAAAGACATAAGGAAATAGTTTATTCTGAATCAGGTATGTGAGCATTGCCCAGCAATTCTCAGATTCATTACCCTAAATGCATGTTCCATCTTGAAACCAGTTACATTATGTTTTTTAGAACTGTTATTAGCTCGTTTGCATGACATGTGTATGGGTAGCATTTTTTGGGGGGGGGGTTTCGAGACAGGGTTTCTCTGTGGCTTTGGAGCCTGTCCTGGAACTAGCTCTGTAGACCAGGCTGGTCTCGAACTCACAGAGATCTGCCTGCCTCTGCCTCCCGAGCACTGGGATTAAAGGTGTGTGCCACCACCACCCGGCCGGGTAGCATTCTTATAGAGGCCAGAGAACAACTTGGTGGAGGCAGCTCTCTGCTTTCACTTTTCCGTGGGTTTCAGGGATCAAACTCGGGTCAGGATTGCTCAGCAAATGCTTTACCAGCTAAGCCATCTCCCTGGCCTTTTGTGAACTTGTATAGTTGCAAGACAAGAGAAATCAATGCATTTAGCAGAGTTACTTTGGTGGGAACGTCAGATAAGAGGGATGCAGCAAGAAGAGTCCGTCTCTTCCGTAGGTTTCAAATGTTAAGAGTCCTCTCAGCTTCCGGGTTGGTAGAAACTAGAGGTCTGCAGAGCACAGCGATGCGCTGTAAAGGGTTTCTGTAACAAGCCTGAGAATGCCGAGCTAAGCATAAAAATAAAGCTAAGGGCTGGGGATGTATCTCGGTTGACAGAGTGCTTACCTAGCATGCACACGAAACCCTGGGTTGGATTCCAGCCCTATGTAAACCTGATGGAGCACCACATGCCTGTAACCTCAGCACTTCAGAGGTAAGGCAGGAAGATCAAAGCCAGACTAGGTTATGTAAGGGGGCTGAGGGCAGCCGAGGCTACATGAGCTCCTGTCTCAAAAAATGCAGAGGCCACTGTCCCATCACTGCTTCCTGCAGCCAGGCTTAATGCCACTGTGTTCTTTGACATCTTGACATCTTGGCCGGTGGCGAGACATCTCTCTCAAGTTGTATGCCGACAAACTTCCAAGAACAGCAGAAAACTTTCGCGCTCTGAGCACAAGGATTTGAATATAAGGCTCCCTCCTTCACAGGATTATTCCAGGATTCATGTGTCAGGGTGGTGACTTCACCCAACATAATGCCACTGGTCCTTATGTAGGGAGAAATCTGGGGATGAGACTTCATCCTGAAGCATACAGGTCCTGGCAACTTGTCCATGGAAAATGCTGAACCAAACACAATGGTTCCCAGTTTTTTTATCTGCACCACCAAGACTGAGGGGCTGGATGGCAAACGTGGTCTTTGGGAGGGGGGTGGAAGAAGGCATGAGCATCATGGAAGCCATGCAGTGTTTTGGGTCTAGGAATGGCAAGACCAACAAGTAGATCGCCATTTCCAGCTGTGGACAACTCTAATTCTTTTGACTTTCGGGCATCTTACCCATCAGATCATTCCTTCTCGAATTCAGGACAGCAAACCCATTTGCTCGAAATACTCTATAATCTCTGCTCTCGCTGAACTTCTTTGGGTTCTGTATTTTCCCCATTCACCTCCAAGTCTAACTGGATTGCAGAGTTAAGTTTATGATTATGAATAAAAACTAAATAAGAAAGAAAAGGGGAGGTAAAGGCTAGTGAATGACTCCTAAAAAGCCCAAGATGCTGGAGATAATTTGGTTTTGGAATCTATACCATTTGATCTCTCACTGCATGTTCTAGTTAAGCAAGGTCAAGCAGTCTGCAGGATCTTTAATGTAGCAGAACTTCAGGAAATTTCAATTTGCAAGTCCTTGACTGTAAGGTACTGATTTCACACCTGTGCTTTATTATTTGCGGTTAAACAGTCCAGTTGTTCATAGAGCCCTCATGACTTAAAGTCCTTATTTTTAATCTGTACTCATTACAGATCTGTAACGAGTCTTTCTCCGTCCCACCAGCCAGCTCCCAAATAACGACATGGAGACTTCTTTTTTTTTAAATAAAGCTTTATTTATTATGTATACAATGTTCTGCCTGCATGTGTCCCTGCAGGCCAGAAGTTGGCACCAGATTTTATTACAAGTGGTTGTGAGCCACCATGTGGTTGCTGGGAATTGAACTCAGGACCTCTGGAAGAACAATCAGTGCTCTTAACCACTGAGCCATCTCTCCAGCCCGGAGACTTCTTATTAATTATGAAATCTTGGCCTTAGCTTAGGTTTATTTCCAACTAGCTCTTATAACTTAAATTAAGCGATTTCTGTTTATTTACATGTTGCCGTGTGGCTCGTGGCTTTTACCTCTCCTTCTTCATGTCCTGCTTCCTCTGCAACTGGCTGGTGACTCCCCCCTTCTTCTCTAACACCCCTCTGTCACCAGAACTCCTGCCTAACTTCTTTCTGTCTAGCTATTGGCCATTTAGCTCTCTAGTGAACCAATCACAGAGATACATCTTCTCACAGTGTAAAGGAATATTTCATAGCACAGATTCTGTCATGGGGTAGCAAGAGGATGGAGTAAGAAATAAATTAAATGTCTCTCCTAAGAGACAACCTGACAAAGGAAGAACAACATTCGTGGAAAACAAGTATTCCTTATGCGTCTGTAGGTTAAGTGAGCCAGTTCATGGGTGTATAGAGTTGGTACCCAGAGCTGAAAACAAGCAAACAAGGGAAAACTTAGCTGTGCTTTATCTAGACTCCAAGTCTTTACAAAGGACGGTTTCTTATTTGGAGAAGTTTAGTCTGGATAGATAAAAAATATACTGTCTATGATAAATGATGAGTGTCCATCCACGTCAGTTTGTCCCTTTACTGTTGCAATAAAATCTACAACAGAGACCACTTAAGGAAGAAGAAGTTTATTTTAGTTTGCAGTTTGAAGAGATGCTGTCCTTCATTGCAGGGAAGGTATGGCAGAGGAAGCTGGAGGCTACTGGTTACAGGCAGGGGCCCCCACAGGCTGGGAAGCAAAGAAATGAAGGATCGCAACTGTGGGGTGGAGCCACCACAATCAGACACACCCAGATATGTGTCTTCTAGGTGATTCTAAACCCGGTCAGGTTGACAAAGCAAAGCATCACAACACCACTAAATAAGAGCCATATAGTGGATCATCTGACTCCATGTTTGTTTATTTTGTTTTGTTTGTTTTCACAGACAGGATTTCACTATGTATACCTGGCTAGTCTTGGAACTTGCCATGTATCCCAGGCTGGCCCAGAATTCACAGAAATTCATGCCTCTGCCCTCCAAATGCTGGGATTAAAGGTGTGCACCACTGCAATCAGCTTCAACTCCATCGTCTTGAGTCACTCTTTAGCATGTTAGCCTAAATAAAGCCACTAGAGTACACGAGTTTAGTTCCCAACACCCATGTCAGACAGCTTTAAAACACCTGTAATTCCAGCTATAGGAGATCTATTGCCCTCTTCTTGTCTCCATGGGCAGGCACCATGCCTCTCCTACTATAAACAAAAAACTAAATAAATAAATTCTTCAAAAAAAGGAAATATGGAATGCTAGCTTCATATTTGTTTCTGTGATAAAACACACTGACCAGCTGGGCAGTGGTGGTGTAGGCCTTTAATCCCAGCACTCAGGAGGCAGAGGCAGGTGGATCTCTGTGAGTTTAAGGCCAGTATGGCCTACAGAGTTCCAGGCCAGTTTGGCCTACAGAGTTCCAGGACAGGCTCCAAAGTTACACAGAGAGACCCTGTCTCAAAAAATAAAACAAAACAAAAGCCAAAAAAAAAAAACCCAAAATAAAACAAACAAAAAACCCCACCCTGACCAAAAGCACTTGGAGAAAATGGAGTCGTTTGACTTACATTTACAGTCCATTATTCTGGGAGAGTCAAGGTAAGAACTCAAAACATCATAGTCAAAAGCAGAGCGAGAATAAATGTCTGACTCTTACTTGCTTCCCTCTCAAACTGTTCAGGATCCCCTGTGTAGGGAATAGTGTTGCCCTTAAGGGGCCGGGTCTTCCTATATCAATTGATAATCAGGATGATCCTACAAATACATATCTGCAAGCCAATCTGTTCTAGACAATTCCTCTGCCAAGGCTCTCTTCTAAAGTGACTAGAGTTTTAGTAAACTGACAATAACTAACCATCATAACTTCTAACTACCAGCTTTTATAGCTTAGCAGGGCAGGATTCTATATAGTATTATCGGCTTTCCTTTGTGATCCCATGGCCGATTGGAAGCTGCAGCTCACTGCCCTGGCCAGTGCCACAAGAAAAGGCTTAAATCCATATTGCTAACCTTGGGAATTGCAAAATTCAGAAACTGAAGAGTGGTTTCTAATAAATTTATATCATTTCACCCCATCATAAAATTGAAAAATCAGAAGTCAAACTATTGTGAGATGGTTTCTGTGCTGGCTGTTCTTGGTTGTCAACTTGCCTATAACTGGGATGAATTGTGATCCAGAAATGGAGGGCACACTTGTGGCCCGGATCTTGAGGCTGGAAAACAACATGCCTTTGATCTGGATCTTAAGGTTGTAAGACACAACTTTAATCTGGGCCACACCTTCTACTGGAAGCCTATGTAAGGACAATGGAAGAAGGAAAGGAAGAGTTTGTTCTTCACCTGCTTGCCTTCGCCTCCTCAGAACATCCATTCCTCCTTTGGCATCCCAGGAGACCAGCTGAGACACCCAGCCTCGTGGGACTGAGCAGCTACTAGATTCCTGAACTTTCCATTCATAACTAGCCATTATTGGATGGCAGCCTATATGCCATTCCAATAAATTCCCACATACATAGACATAGATACAGATATAAATAGATAGATAGATAGATAGATAGATAGATAGATAGATAGATAGATAGAGATTCACTCCATAAGTTCTGTGACTCTAGAGAACCCTGACTAATACAGCTTCTATCTGTATTTCTCCCAAGTGTCTCCATCTCAGTGTCAACAAGTCTACCACTATTTAACTTCTAAGAACAGACTGGGCATATTCAGGTGGTGTTTCTTATTTTTCCACAGATATTTTATGTGTCAACCTGACTAGATTACAGGGAGCCTAGATATTTGGTCAAATATTATTCTGGTTGTTTCTATGAGTAACATAAATTAGATTGCTATTTAAACCAGTATGCTAAAGTAAACAGATTGCCTACTCGGATTGTATTAGGTCCATATCCAGACAGTTGAAGAGTAACTGGACCTAATGGCTCATGCCTATAGTCCTGAGGCAATCAAAGTTCTGCCAAAGTACAAAGATGTAGTCAGTGGTAGAGCACCTGTCTAGAATCCCCCAGTGAGGTGCTGGAGTGTGGCTCAGTGGTAGAGCACCGAGGGGGGCTGGGGTGTCGCTCAGTGATAGAGCAACCTGCCTGGAATCCCCCAGTGAGGGGCTTGGGTGTGGCTCAGTGGGAGAGCACCTGCCTAGAATCCCCCAGTGAGGGGCTTGGGTGTGGCTCAGTGGTAGAGCCCCTGCCTAGACTCCCCCAGTGAGGGGCTTGGGTGTGGCTCAGTGGTAGATCCCCTGCCTAGAATCCCCCAGTGAGGGGCTGGGGTGTGGCTCAGTGGTAGTGTCCTTACCTAGAATCCCCCAGTGAGGGGTTAGGGTTGTGGCTCACAGGCAGAGTGCTTTCCTGGTATGTACAAGGATCAGAGTTACATTCCTCATACCAGCAAAGCTAAGAAAAGCGTCTAGAAATTACTGAGCCCCTTGGTAGGTCCTGGACTTTAGTTCCTATCTTTGTGCTTCTGCAATGCTGTTAAAAGTACTGCTTTGGCTCTCAATCTCCTGGAACCAGAAAGTCAGGTGCGGTGGTATGCTTCTGTAGTCCCAGCTACTCAGAATCCTGGAATTTGGTTCTGGGAACATAGCAAGAGCTTACCTCAGGTGAGGAAAAGCAGTCCCACATATGGGGCTGGCTCTCTCTCTCTTTCTTTCTCTCTCTCTCTTTTGAGACAGGGTTTCGTTGTAGCTTTGGAGCCTGTCCTGGAACTAGGCTGGCCTCAGACTCACAGGGATTCACCTGCCTCTGCCTCCCAAGTGCTGGGATTAAAGGTGTGCGCTGCCACTGCCCAGCTGGTTTCTCTTAAGTACTCTTTGTTCTTCGTATTTAACCTTGTAGGTTTTGCTGCCTTATTCGTTCTATCTAATCATTGGGCATATATTTTGCATATTTTGCCTACTTTTCTAATAGTCATAAATAGGACGATTGCCTGTCACCTCTGTGGTGGTTAGGCTGAAAAGTGTTCCACCATGTGTGTGCAGTTATATCGTTGTCTAGTTAATCATACATGTTGGTTACAGGATAGTAGGACTATTTATTTATTTATTTATTTATTTATTTATTTATTGAGGCAGGGTCTCTGGTTGTTTGAAAGAAAATGGTTCCCATAGAGAGTGACACTATTAGGAGGTGTGGCCTTGTTGGAGCAGGTGTGACCTTGTTGGAGGAAGTGCACCTCTGTGGAGGCCGACTTCGAGGTCTCCTATGCTCAAGCTATGCTCATTGTAATACACAGTTGCTTCTTCTTCCTGCAGATCAAGATCTAGAACTCTGAACTCCTTCTCCAGCACTATGTCTGCCTGCATGCCACCATGTCCTGCCATGAAGATAGTGGACTAAATCTCTGAAACCGTAAGCCAGCCTCAATGAAATGTTTTCCTTATACGAGTTGCCCTGGTCATGGTGTCTCTTCACAGCAATAGAAACCCTAGCAGTCTCACTAGGTGGCCCAGGCTATCCTTTTTGTTTGTTTGTCTCTGTTTTGTTTTTTGAGACAGAGTTTATCTGTAGCTTTGGAGCCTATCCTAGAACTCTCTCTATAGACCAGGCTGGCCTCGAACTCACAGAGATCTGCCCATCTCTGCCTCTCAAGTTCTGGGATTAAAGGCATGTGCCACCACCACCCAACTTGCTTTGGTTTTTTTTTTGAGACAGGACCTTACTATGTAACTCTGGTTTTCCTAAAACTCACTGTGTAGACCAGACTGACCTTGAACTCACAGAGATCCCCCTGCCTCTGCCTCCCAAATGCTGTGATTAAAGGTGAGTGCCAAAACACCTGGCTCCCAGGCTTACCTTGAACTTACTGTGTAGATCAGGCTGGCCTTGAACTTTTTTTTTGGAAAGATTTATTTATTTATTTATCTATCTTTTATGTATACAGTGGTCCACCTGCATGCTAGAAGAGGGCACCAGATCTTATTATAGATGATTGTGAGTCATCATATTACATGGTTGCTGGGAATTGAACTCAAGACCTCTCGTAGGGCAGCCAGTACTCTTAACCTCTGAGGCATCTCTCCAGCCCTCTGGCCTTGAGCTCTTGATCCTGCCATTTTATCCTCCATAGTGCTGGGATTCCAGGCATGAGCCACTATGCCCTGCAGGAATATGTAATCGACACTCAGTAGAGCGCATACCATCATAGGCTACTCACAAGCATAATCATTATGGAATTTATTAGGTCCTAATTGGGTAATTGCTGTTCAAATGTTTCTATTATATAGAATGGTTTGGGAGATTATTTTGGAAGTGGTGGAAGGTTCTAGCAATATTTAGAGAGATTGACTTTTGGGGCAGGGTGGGAATACATTCTTTATTTCTCAAATAAACAATGCAATATAGGCTCTTTTATTGTTGTTGCTGTCTTTTGAGGAGGAGGTTGAGACAGGGTCTTACATAGCTCTGATTGGCCTCAAGTTTCCTGTATAGCCGAGGATGACTTAGAATTTCTGATTCCTCTGCCTCCACCTGCAGAGTGCTGGGATCATAAGCAAATGCTACTTGGCTAGCTTGACTCTTGAGTGAGATTGTTTTCAAGAATGGATCAGAGACTGGAAAGGTGGCTCAGTGTTTTAAGAGATCTTGCTCCTCTTTCAGAGGACAGAGGTTTAGTTCCCAGAAACCAAATTGGGTGGTTCCCCTATAGCCTGTAAGTCTGGGTCCAGGGCATCGCATGCCCTCTTCTGGTCTCTGCTGGCATTGCATGCCATATGGTGTAACCTGTGCAGATACACACATATTTCATGAAAAATAAAAGTAAATCTTTTTTAAAGGTTGGATTCACCTGGAAGAACTGTAGTTATAATTGTATATATAGCATACATCTGTGTTATATGCATGTTTTTATGAGCTTCTAACCAAATCACATTCCCAAATGGCAATTGTATTTGTTTTTGTCAATGTGTTAAACGGCAGAAACAACTTAGGGGGCAAAGGTTAATTCTGGTGTAGGGTTTCAGTCCATGGTTGTGGGGAAGTGGGGCACAAGCAACCAGGTCCATAGATGGGGAGGAAGGAGCTTGCAGCCACTGTTCACAGTACCAGGCAGGGAGCAGTGTAGTAGGAGGAACAGGCTGCATCCTGCTGCCCGGCTAGCTTACACCCAAAATAACCACACAGAAATTGTATTAATTAAATTACTGCCTGGCCCATTATATCTAGCTTCTTTTTGGCCAACTCTCACATCTTATCTAACCCATTTCTACCAATCTGTGTAACACCACAAGATCGTGACTTACCAGGAAAGATTCTAACCAGCATCCGTCCGAGGAAGGAGCTTCATGGCGTCTGCCACTCTGCCCTTCTTCCCAGCATTCTGTTCTGTCTACTCCACCTATCTAAGTTCTGCCCTATCAAAAGGCCAAAGCAGTTTCTTTATTAACCAATGAAAGCAACACAAATACAGAAGGACCTCCTACACCAGAGCAGAGAGAGCAAGCCGGAAACAGGGGCATAGAAACTTCATGGCCTGCCCTGCTAACCTCATTCCACCTGCTAAGTCTAATGTCCCAAGTGTTTCACAGCCTTTCAAAATAGCACCAAGAAGGGCTGGAGAAAGGGCTCAGTTGAGCAAACCTGTTTGTTGTTCTTCCAGAGGACCCTGGAGTTCAGTTCTCAGTGTCTACACTGGCCAACTCAATGAACAGGAACTCAAATTTCTGGGCATCCAATGCCCTCTTCTGGCCTCCTCAGGCACTGCACACACCTCTCTCTCCCCTCTCTCTCAAAACACACACAGACACACACACACACAGACACACACACACACACACTTTAAAACTCTTTAAAAAAATAAAGCCGCCGGGCAGTGGTGGCGCACGCCTTTAATCCCAGCACTCGGGAGGCAGAGGCAGGCGGATCTCTGTGAGTTCGAGACCAGCCTGGTCTACAAGAGCTAGTTCCAGGACTGGCTCCAAAGGTGCAGAGAAACCCTGTCTCGAAAAACAAAAACAAAGACAAAAAAAATCTTATCATTTAAAAAAATAAAGCCATGAAAAACTGGGAACCAAGTGTTCAAACACATGAAATTTCACCTTTGACCTGTAAGACTCTAGCAGCCGTCTAGTGATTTCTTAGCTGGAAAGGAGGAGTATATCTAAATGCAAGTGTCTCTAGGAACAAGTTGAAAAGGATGGGAAATTTCAAGTTTGTTTGTTTTCAAGACAGGGTTTCCTCTGTATAGCCCTGGCTGCCCTGGAACTCACTCTGTAGACCAGGCTGGCCTCGAACTCGCAGAGATCCACCTGCCTCAGCCTCCTGAGTGCCGGGATCAAAGGTGTGCACCACCACTGCCCGGATGGGAAACCTCAAATTTGATGATTTTTTTTCTGTAAGAGCACTGAGGAAAATTGCTCATGAGCATCATGGTTCCTGGTTGGCTGCTGTACCTGAGCCTTAGAAGCTGCTGCCGAGGCAAAGAGCCTCCCTTTACACACATCTGCTCTGTCGCTGTGATAAATAGCACCACTAAAAGCAACTTAAGGATGAAAGGGTTTCTCTTAGCCTATGGTTCCAGAGGGCTAGTCCACTAACGGTGGGAGAAGCAGGGCAGGAAATGGGAGAAGGCTATAAACCCTCAGGGCCCACCCCCAGTGACATTTTTTTCCAGCAAATCTCCACGTCCTGAAGATTTCATAACCTCCCCAAACAGCACCACCAATTGGGGACAAAGTGTTCAAGTGCATGAGTACTTCGGTGTGTGGGGTATTTCTCATTCAAACCATATCTTCTGTAAGTCTTCTGACCAGTTCTAGGCTTCTGTTGTTCTCAGAAACCAAGTGTTTCCAGGTTCTTGGTATCAGTACAAAGGGTCGAGGAAACATGCACAGATAAGTATAGCAGCAAGGGGTTTTATTCAGAAGCACAGCAAAGGTACAGACTGATGTCCTGCAAAGAAGCACTGGGCTCTAGCAGACATGCAGCTCAATAGTATCTGCTCACCAGCAGGGACTTCCATCAGTGCTTCCAGGAGGAGGAGCTGGTTGCTAGGGGTGGGGTGGGGATGATTTTCTATGTGTGCGCTGTTTGTGTGTATACATGTTTACATGTATGTATGCACAGGTGCACAAACATGTGAAAGTTCAATGTTGATAGCACATGTCTTCCTCCATCTCTCTCTCTATTTATTGAGGCAGGATCTCTTCCTAGATTACAAGCATGCATCACTGCCCCGGCTGTTTTACCTTGGTTCTGGTAAACTCAGGCCTTCATGTTTGCATGGCGAACACTTTACCAAATGAGCTATTCCCCAACCCCAGCTCCCAGATCAGATTTTGTTTGGTTCTGTTAGCCTAAGCCGCAGCGTAGGAAGAAAGAGAAAGAATAGTTCTTTGTCAGCTGGGAGTGTAGCTCTGTTGGTAGAGTGCTTATCCATCACATCTGAGGTTAAGACTAGCCTTGTTCATGTGAGACTGTTTTCAAAACAAAACAAAGCTGCCTCTAATAATTGCTAGCCAGTTCACTTTGATGCATCTCTAACTCAGAATGGCTTTTCTCCAACCGATCTCCAGCCTCTGTTCCTGGAGAACGTGAGTGGGAGACTGAAGAGGTTTGTCACGATTTCCTCAGTCTTAGCAACACCCACGAGTGTGCCACACAAGGAAGTCTCAGAACCTTCTGAGTTTCCTACAGGGATTCACAATTTGTTCCCAGAGAAAAGGGGGAAGAAAGGAACAAGCAATTGGGGACACAAATTTTTAGCCTTTAAGCCTGGCTCTGGACACGTAGCAAAACCATCTGAACAGTCTTTGGCCCATTTTCTCTGTAGAAGAGTGGAGTCAGTGCCCTGACTCCCAGTATTGTGGAGAAGAACTGTCTCTGTTTTTCCAAGGTCAGAGATCGTACATTCTGTATTGTATCAGTTACTTTTCTCGTTGTTGTGACAAAGTCCCCGATGACAGTGACAGAGGAAGGTTTCTTTTGTCTTAGGCTCACCGTCTGAGGGTGCAGTCCATTGCTGTGGGGAAGGCATGGCGGCAGGAGCTGGTCATACTTGGTCCGGTCAGGAAGCAGAGAGACAGGAATGCTGGTGCTCAGCTCGATCTCTCCTTTAAATTCAGCTCACCAAAAGGCGCCATTCACATTTAGAGCAGAGTTCTCATCTCAGTGAACACAGTTCAGAAACGTCTCCCACAGATGTACTCAGAGGTGCTCTCTCTGTCCATCCTTCTGAAGCGGTAACTATTGCCTCTCCCTTCCTCCTTCCCCCTTTCTCTCCTCTCTTTCTCTCTCTCTTTTTCTCTTCCCAAGACCACAACGTCTACAAATAAGCAGGAAGCAGTCTTGAGAACCCGACCTCCCCACCCCCTTAACCTGCCATGCTTAACTTGCCTAACTCCCCGCCTTCTTATTATAAGAGAAATGTGGAAGTGTTATCATTCTGCTGCCCTTCCCTGTCACCTGGGTACCCTGTCCCTTTAAGAGAAAGATCTGCCCACCCCCAGTCTCCACCTCCTTCCCGCTGAGGCAAGCTGACTCGCACCTTCTGTCCACCCTCTCTCTCTCAGTCCATCCTTCTTTTGAAGAGGTAACCATTGCTTCTTCTTTCCTCCCTTCCCTCTTCTATCCTCCTTCCCTCCCTCCGTCCCTCCGTCCCTCCCTCTCTCTCTCTCTTCCCTCCATAATCCCCTTACCCTTACACCCTTTCCAATATTTACTAATAAACTCTATACCTGCCCAGAAAAAAACAAACAAATAGATGTATTCAGAGGCTTATCTCTTGGTTGATTCTAGAGCGTGTCAGCTTGACAATCATTATTTTTTTTCATGATATTTATTGAGCTCTACATTTTTCTCTGCTCCCCTTCCTGCCTCTCCCCTCCCTCTAACCCTCCCCCAAGGTCCCTATGCTCCCAATTTACTCAGGAGATCTTGTCTTTTTATACTTTCTACTTCCCATGTAGATTAGATCTATGTAAGTCTCTCTTAGTGTCCATATTGTTGTCTAAGTTCTCTGGAATTGTGGTTTGTAGGATGGCTTTCTTTGCTTTATGTTTAAAAACCACCTATGAGTAAGTACATGTGATAATTGTCTTTCTGTGTCTGGGTTACCTCACTCAAAATAATGCTTTCTAGTTCCATCCATTTTCCTGCAAAATTCAAGCTGTTGTTATTTTTTCTGCTGTGTAGTACTCCATTGTGTAAATGTACCACTTTTATTTTATCCATTCTTCGATCGAGGGGCATTTAGGTTGTTTCCAGGTTCTGGCTATGACAAACAAAGCTGCTATGAACATAGTTGAGCACATGTCCTTGTGGCACGATTGAGCCTTTTGGATATATACCCCAAAGTGGTATTACTGGGTCTTGAGGAAGGTTGTTTCCTAATTTTCTGAGAAATCACCACACTGACATCCAAAGGGGCTGTACCAGCTTGCATTCCCACCAGCAATGCAGAATTCTTCCCTTTTCCCCACAACCTCTCCAGCATAAGTTGTCATCAGTGTTTTTGATCTTGGCCATTCTTACAGGTGTAAGTTGGAATCTCAGAGTTGTTTTGATTTGCATTTCTCTGATGACTAAGGATGTTGAACATTTCCTTAAGTGTCTTTCAGCCATTTTAGATTCCTCTGTTGAGAGTTCTCTGTTTAAGTCTGTACTCCATTTTTTTTATTGGATTATGTGTTCTTTTGGTGTCCAATTTCTTGAGTTCCTTGTATATTTTGGAGATCAGACCTCTGTTTGATGTGGTGTTAGTGAAGATCTTTTCCCATTCTGTAGGCTGTCGTTTTTGACAATCAATATTAAGCATCAGCGATGGAAAGATAGCTCAGTGGTTAAGAGCATGTTCAGAATACCTGAGTTAAAAGCATTGGCTGCTCTTCCAGAGGACTCAGGTTCAATTCATAGAACCTAGGTGACTGCTCACAAAAATGATCTATAATTCCAGTTCCAGGGATCTGGTGCCCTCTTCTGGCTTCTGTGGGTACTACATGCATGTGGTACACAGACTAAAATGCAGACAAAACACCTGTAAACCCTAAAAAGTAAATGTGTATGTTTAAAAATGCATTCCATTTTATTTGTTATATGTGTGTATGTGTGGGGGCACATACCTGCCATGGCACCTGTGTGGAGGTCAGAGGATCCTAAGGTTGTGTGTGTTTCTGGAATTCAACACAGGATGCTAGGCTTGGTTGAAAGTGCCTTTAACTGCTGAGCCAACTCACTGCTTCCTTCCCCCACTTTGGTTTTTCCAAACCAAGGTTTCTCTGTGTAGCCCCCTAGCTGTACTGGAACTTGCTCTGTAGATCAGGCTGGCCTTGAGCTCACAGAGATCGACTGCCTCCGCCTCCCAAGTGCTGAGATAAAAAGCATACACCATTATGCCTGGTTCCCCGTTTTTGTTTTTTTTCTTTTAAAAAAACAAAGGTTCTTTTATATCCCAGGCTGGCCTTGAACTTACTATATGGCTTAGAATGACTTTGAACTCCTGATTGTCTTACTGTACTGTGATTATAGCTCTATGCCACTATGTTTAGCTTCCCCCTCTTCTCTATTTCTCTCTCTCAACTCTTTACCTCCCTCCTTCCTTCATTCCTTTCTTCCCTCCCTTTCTCCTTCTTTTATTCCTTCCTTCCCTCCCTCCACCCCTCCTTCCTTCTGTTTTGTTTTTTTGGGAGGGGCAGGGTCTCACTATACAGACCAGATCTGCCTGCCTCTGCCTATTCTTCCTTTGTATGTATGTGGTACTAAGGACCCAGAATTTTGAATATATTAGGCAAGCATTCTACCACTACATATAATCCCCTTTAAAATTTTTTGGAGCCAGGTGGGAGTGGCACACACCTTTAATCCCAACACTTGGGAGGCAGAGGCAGGCGGATCTCTGAGTTCGAGGCCAACCTGGTCTACAGAGTGAGTTTCTGGACAGCCAGACCTACACAGAAAAATCCTGTCTCAATAAAATAAAATAAAATAAACTTAAAAATTTTGGGGACAGAGTCTTTCCAAGTTGTCCAGGTAGTCCTTGAACTTGTCACCTTCCTGCCTCAGCCTCTCCAGTAGCTGAGATTACAGGTGTGTACCACCATCTGGAAGTGCTTCTTTCCTTCCTTCCTTCCTTTCTTTTCTTTCTTTCTTCTTTTTATTTTATTTCTTTCTTTTTAAAATAGATACTAAGGCAGGAACATTGCCTCAACTCACAGAGAATTTCAATTTTTTACATTTTATTTATTTTTATTTCATGTGTATGGGTGTTTTTCCTGAGTGTATGTCTGTGCACATGTGTGTACAATGCCCATGGAAGCCAGAAGATGGTGCTAGATACCCTTGAACTTGAGCTGCAGATGGCTGTGAGCTGCCATGAGGGTGCTGGGAATTGGACCTTCTGCAGACTTCAAAACTTGGATGAGTCACATGTGGGTCATGTCCCACTCACTGCACAGCAAGAGGCTGTTTAGAACTCCTAGAGTGTGGAGAGGACAGAGACAGACCATTTCCTGAAAGCAATGATGCTAAGGTCTCATGGACTATCCTGGGATCACAGAGTGCTGCTGCTGTCGGCTGCTAGAGTGATGGGCCTGGCTAAGACTTCCTTTGGGGACCAAAATGCTGAAGTTCTGCAGAGCATTTGAAGATTGATGGCGAATGTCTAATTGTCATGTGATTTGGCTTCTGTGCTAAGTTATTTAAACTTCACATCCTGGGCTGAGGAAATAGTGCAGTTCATAAAGTATTTGCTGTGCAAACGTGAAGCCTGGGTGTGAACCCCAGAACTCATGTAAAAATGTGAGGCGCAGTGGTGCATGCTTATAACTCCATCCCAGGGCTCACTGGCCAGTCATTCTCCTCTGATTGACAAGTTCCAGGTCAGTGAGGAGAGACCTTGCTCAAAAAGCAAGCTGGGGTCAGGTGTGGTGGTGACGCCTTTAATCCTAGAACTAGAAGCAGGCAGGTCTCTGAATTCAAAGCCAGTCTGGTCTACATAGTGAACTCCAGATCAGGCATGGCTGCATAGTGAGATCCTGTCAAAACAAACAAACAAGCAAACAAACAAACAAGTTGGGGGCTGGTGAGACGGCTCAGTGTGTTAAAGTACTTGCTGCCGAGCCTGACACCCTGAGTTTGGAAGGAGAGAATTGATTTCTGAAAGTTGTCCCCTGACCTCCATACACATGCCATGGTATGTGCTCTACTCCCCCGTCCCATTTCCAATGTAAATAAATGTTTAAAAAGTTGGGGGCTGGCAGCCAGAACCTGGAAACAACCTAAATGCCCCTCAACCGAAGAATGGATAAGGAAAATGTGGTACATTTACACAATGGAGTACTACACAGCAGAAAAAAATAATGACATCTTGAAATTTTCAGGCAAATGGATGGAGCCAGAAAACATCATATTGAGTGAGGTAACTCACACCCAGAAAGATAATTATCACATGTACTCACTCATAGGTGGGTTTTAAACATAAAGCAAAGAAAACCAGCCCACAAATCACAATCCCAGAGAACCTAGACAACAATTAGGACCCTAAGAGAGACATACATGGATCTAATCGACATGGGAAGTAGAAAAAGACAAGATCTCCTGAGTAAACTGGGAGCATGGGGATCATGGGAGAGGGTTGAAGGGGAGGAGAGAAACGGGGGGGGGGGAAGCAGAAAAAAATGTAGAGATCAGTAAAATCAATAAAAAAAAGTTGGGGGCTGGCAAATGGCTCAATGAGTAAAGGTATTTACCTCTAAGCTTGGTGGCCTGAATTCAACCCCTGCATTCACACGGTAGGAGAGAACTGCTTCCTGCAAACTGTCTTTTTTTTTTTCAAGACAGGGTTTCTCTGTAGCTTTGGAGCCTGTCCTGGAACTAGCTCTGTAGACCAGGCTGGCCTTGAACTCACAAAGATCCACCTGCCTCTGCCTCCCGAGTGCTGGGATTAAAGGCGTGTGCCACCACCGCCAGTGCAAACTGTCTTTTGACCACTACATGTATGCATTGACACAGACCTAAGTTCAGTTCCTGGAGTCCACACAGCAGCAGGAAAGAACAGACTCTAATACGTTGTCCTCTGATCTCACACGTGTGCTGTGACACTAGCATGTGCATGTGTGCATGCGCACACACACAAATAAAAGCTTTTAAAAAAGCATTAAAAAATGTTGGGTGGCTCCTGAGGACACACCAAGGGTTGACATTTGGTCTACACCACACACACACACACACACACACACACACACACACACACACACTCCTTTCATGTATGTACATAGATGCAGATATAAACTTCACATTCCTACGAAGCAGATTCTGCTGTTATCCCTATTTCATAGTTGAGGAAACCCTCCCGACACCCTCGGGTAAATGGAACTGGTATATAGCTGAAATGTGTGTGGATTAGACTTAGATGATCATAAATACAGATGTTAGAAGAAAATAAAGGCCCGATACAGTGTGATCTGTTTTGAAGACATTAAATGGAACTCTGACTGTGAATACCAGTCCAAATTAGAACGAGATGCTCCACCCCACTATGCATCAACAGTATGCATCAAGTAGAAATTGGATTACTGTCTTTTTCAAGAATTTTACAGACTCTCTAGTTGGCTAATGTTTTCTAAGGTTCTGCAATTGATCTCGCAGCAAGTTCTCAGGTACAGCAGTAGAGACCCTGACCGCCAGAGGGCAGTGTTTACACATTTGGTCCAGTTGCAGAGGCAGCAACGAATTCCCTGTGAGCTGTCTAGAGAGTCTAGAACCAGCCCCAAGGGGCTCCCTATATAGCCCAGGCTTGCCTTGAACTCACTATTTAGATTAGGGGCACACAGTGAGATTCAATCTCAAAACAAACAAACATAATAAAACCAAACAAAAAATTCTTTGGGAGCTGAAACACTGGCTCAGCAGCATCAGCGGTTCCTGCAGAGGACCCCAGTCCAGTTCCCAGGATCCACATCACTCACAGTTACCTGTAATTCCAACTCCAGGGGACTAAGTGCTCTGGCCTTCTTGAGAACCTGCATTCATATATGCATATACAGTTTTTTTTTTCTTTTAAAGAGTCCTACAGCTAGGTATGGTAGTGCACTCATTTAAACCCAGCACTCAGGTGGCAGATGCAGGTGGATCTCTGTGAGTTTTTGGCTAGTCTGGTCTACAAAATGAGTTCCAGGACTCCGAGGGCCAGACAAAGAGTTCTAAAACTGAGCATGGTTGGGTAGACACCTGCCACCCCATCACTCTGGAGCCTGAGGCAGGAAGATTTTTTTTTCTTTTATTTCAAGGGCAGCCTGGGCTACATAGAAAGTTCCATTGGTCAGCTTGGGCTTCATGGCAAGACTTTATCTGGAAACAATAAGTCAATAAAACAAGCTCTAGTTGTTTTTCATATTTCTTTTATTATGCCATATTAGGACAGGCATTGCAGCTGTCACCATGAGGAATTATTTCATGACAGCCAGGTCGCAAATGTGAACCACACATTCTGTCCTTGACGTGAACACATAGACTATCAACCAGAACGGAGTCATCATTACACCATTTAATTGCTCCAGTGGCTGGAAATTGGCCCCCTGCCCCCCACTCTGGTCTTTGTTCTTGAACACTGACTTCTGGCGTGTGCTCTGCGCAGGAACAAGTGTCAAGGTAGGCCCTGTTTCCTGCCTTCATATGTTCTTCTTCTCCAAGGACTGCTGTTGAGACCCATTTCACCCTGAGTGAAAGCAAGAGAGACTTAGAGACACACACGGACAGGATGGGATGGGGAGGCCATTTTAATTAATTTGTGTGTGAATATCATGCCGTGTATGTGAAGGACAGAGGACAAGTTGTGGAGGTTGGTTCTCCTCTTCCACCATGTGGGTCGGAAACTGTATTAGACTTGGCAGCAAGAGCCTTTATCTACTAAGCCATAGTGTCAGCCCCTCACCACCTCTTTAAAAAATTATTTATTTATTTAACTATCTATTTATTTTGTATACAGTGTTCTGTCTGCATGTATCCCCGCCTGCCAGAAGAGGGTGTCAGATCTCATTACAGATGGTTGCAAGCCACCATGTGGTTGCTGGGAATTAACTTAGGACCTCTGGAAGAGCAGCCAGTGCTCTTAACTGATGAGCCATCTCTCCAGCCCACCCCTACCCTTTTTTAAAAAAAATATTTTATTTTATATGCATTAGTGTGAAGGTGTCAGATCCCCTGGAACTGGAGTTACAGACTGGTGTGAGCCATCACGTGGGTGCTGGGACTTGAACTCCAGACCTCTGGAAGAACAGCCAATGCTCTTACCTGCTGAGCCATCTCTCCAGCTCTGCCAACCATTTTTCATGGATTATTTCCTGCATGTAATATCTAGTCTCCTTTGCTCATGTTGGGGAGAACAAGGTGCCAAGGGCACCAAACTCAGGAGAGTCACTTTTAGGCTCACTTTGGCCCTTTCAGTGTGAACCAAGGCTGACGATGCCATGAACTGGGAAGCAGTTCTGGGGACAGTGAAGTAAGGAGGCATGGACACTCACTGCCTCTTTAACCTGCGCTTGTAACTGCGCTTGTTCCGAAGCTCTCCTGCAAGCTTCCACCTGTACTGGGTCATCTTGTGGTCCTCCTCTGTCTGTAAGACCAGTTTCCTGACACAGTTTCAACTTCTAGTATAGAAACACCTAACATCAGTCAGGTGTGGTGGCATACACCTTTAATCCCAGCACTCAGAAGATGGAGTCAGGAGGATCTCTGTGATTTCGAGGCCAGTTAGGTCTCCAGGACAGCTAGGACTGTTACAGAGAGAAATCCTATCTTGAAAAACAAAACAAAACAAAACAAAAAAAAAAAAAAAGAAAGAAGAAAAAGAAATGGCTGACATCCCCATTAGCTTTTCTTCTAATTCTACAAGCAAAAGTGGCTGGACTAGCTGGACTAGGGAGGCCCGTCCAGCACCAGCACTGAGCTGTGTCATCTTTTCATTAACATGAGCTCGCTGGTCATATGGTTCTGGCTTTGCACAGCATCGTGACTGTCACCGTGTGACTCTGTTCAGCTCTGTCCCCAATACCTTTATCTGGGGGAGAAGAAGAGAACAAATGTAACTGTGTATAGAAGTGATTTTGAAGTTTAGAGTTCAGGGAGTCCTGGACAGGGCATCACGGCTACAGCATCCACCTCTTGCCCAGGTTTAAGTGGATCAGATTTGCACAGGAGAGTTGGATGGATGCTGCCTCTTCCGGGCATCCAATCGTCACTTGTCCCCTGAGGATTCCTTCTCTGGGCAAAAGGTGTCAGGGAGTTTGATGAAGTGACCGATTTTTTGTTGTTGTTGTTGTTGTTTGAGACAGGGTTTCTCTGTATAACCTTAGTTGTCATGGAACTCACTCTGTAGACCAGTCTGACCTTGAGCTCAGAAATCCTATCTCTGCCTCCTGAGTGCTGGGATCAAAGGTGTGCGCCACCACTGACGGGCAAAGCGAATGGTTATTACGAACCATTCCAGTCCTTGGTCCTGACATTTTGTGGGGTAAAGACTGAAACCAGGTAGAGTGGCATATGTATATTATCCCAGCCTGTGGGAGGATGAAGCAGGAGGATAGTGAGTTTTGAGGCATAGCTAGCTCCTGTTGAAAACAAAAGGTGGGGCCTGTTTGCTGTGAGAAGTCAGAGGAGAGAACCATGTTGGAAGGACACAAAGGAAGAATGTAGGGAATTGCCTGACTGGGCCCCATGCACATTCTAGGGGAAAGGTAATGGAGGTTGGGGAACTGCTTGGTGGATAAAACATTTGCTTTGCAAGCTCCAGGACCACACTACAGATTTCTAAAACCCCACATTAAAAAAGCCAGGCATGGGCTGGAGAGATGGCTCAGAGGTTAAGAGCATTGCCTGCTCTTCCAAAGGTCCTGAGTTCAATTCCCAGCAACCACATGGTGGCTCACAACTATCTTTAATGGGGTCTGGTGCCCTCTTCTGGCCTGTAGGCATACACACAGACAGAATATTGTATACATAATAAATAAATAAATATTAAAAAAAAAAGCCAGGCAGAAGCTGAGCAGTGGTGGTGCTTGCCTTTAATCCCAGCACTTAGGAGGCAGAGGCAGGCAGGGCTCTGCCAATTCAAGGCCAACCTGGTCTACAGAGTAAGTTCCAGGACAGCCAGGCTACAAAGAAAAACCATGTCTCCAAAAAGAAAATAAGCAAGCAAGCAAGCAAGCAAGCAAGCAAGCAAGAAAGAAAGAAAGCCAGCCAAGCAGGCATGGTAACTGCCTGCAATCCTTGCACTTGACGTGTGGAGGTGGGATATCTGGGGTAAGCTGACTAGTTCTAGCCCAGTAGGCGAGTTCCAGGTTCATCAAGAGGCTATGTCTCAGTAAACAAAGTGGAGAGCAATCAAGGAAGATGCCCAACATCAATATTGAGCATCTATGTGTACCTGCACACGTATACGCACCTACATCTGCGGGGTGGGGAGTTAGGAGGATTTTTGGGTAAATAAGTTGGGGCTGTTGTCTCCCCTTTCCCTTCCTTCCCGGTACTTGTGTTACCCAATTCGTCATCAAAACAGGGAAGACTTAGCAAAAGGCACACTACCCCCATTTGAAACAGACAGCTAGCTTAGTGTGGCTCTGACCTGACTGTCACCTTCATGGTTGTGCTTTTCCCTCCCTTTCCTTTCTCCCTTCCCTCCCAATGGTGCCTGCTGCTCTACCTTCTTGAGGCATCTTGACCTTCATGTCTTTGATGGTGACCTCTTAGTTCTTGGTTTTCTACAGCTCCTGTCAGTTGGTGGCATTCAAGTAAAACCATTCACATCATGCCCACAAAGGACACATAGTCCGCAGCGGGAAGGCTCAGAACAACATACTATAGAGAGTAAGTGCATTGTCTGACGGGCATGGCCATGGCAAGGACCAGTGCCTCATCCCATACAGTGGCAGAGCCCTCCCCAGGTGAGGCTCAGGGACGGCAAAGCCTTCCTCTGGTCTGAGTACAAATGTTGACAGTGTGTGCAGACAATGCCCAGCAGACCTTTCTCCCCTGGAAAATGCCCCACAGTGCTTTCTCCCCCTGGGATATTTATGGACTGGAGATGCTCCCTTACAGAGATGGTCCCTACCCAATTAGCTAAACCTGCCCCCTTGTTCAGCTGTAAACAATAACCCCGCCTCCCTCTGTTTATCCGTAATAACCCCACCTCCCTGTTTATCTGTATGTAATAACCCTGCCTCCCTGTTTATCTGTATGTAATAACCCTGCCTCCCTGTTTATCTGTATGTAATAACCCCGCCTCCCTGTTTATCTGTATGTAATAACCCCGCCTCCCTGTTTATCTGTATGTAATAACCCCGCCTCTCTGTTTATCTGTATGTAATAACCCCGCCTCCCTGTTTATCTGTATGTAATAACCCCGCC